>CBXJ02000386.1:0-39325 GCA_000612645.2 Trichuris muris | reverse complement strand
GTTAATTGGTCGGTTATGGCGTAGCATCTACAAAAGCCCTGAGCTGGCAAGGTCAAAGGGTCGGTCAGCAGGTGGTCCCTTCCAAGTGGCCACCTGATGAACCGCCCAGTTGCCACTCTACCTCCGGCTCACCGACCTGATCGATTCCCTGGTTAGAACGGTGTTCCGCATAGTTCTTGACCGGCCGATACTCCCTGGCTGCCTTCCTGATTAGGTAAGCTTCACCTGCTTATGAGGGGACAAGTTGGAACGCCAGCGGGTTACCTTGGCGCGTGCCGCATTTTAGAACGGGCGTGGCCGCTGTCAAAGCAACAATTGTCGATTTTGCTTGGCACCGGCGTCACCTAGCTGTTGTACCTTCCCAGCAGATCTAAGCTTTGATTGTTCACTTGATTTGCGGTGGACGCCACCGTACCTTTTAATTGATCACCAATCACGTCAGCAGGGTTTATTCCCATTTGCTGCCATATCTCCATCCTGCCGTTGTTTCCTATAATTTTTAGCGCTAAGACGGCGGTGGTTGTTCAATTTGTTAATGTTGTTTCAGCATGGCCTCTACGAGTCTGTCCAACTCTTCCAACAGGTCTGAACAGGATGACAGCGGATATTTCGACCAACCTTCCGTCCCAAGATTGGTTAAGTCGAAAGTTCGCAGGTCGAAGGCGAACGCCAGGGAACGGTCGCGCATGCACGGACTGAACAAGGCCTTGGACACCCTTCGCAATGTGGTACCGCTGTCGCCTCACCATCAAAAATTATCAAAGATTGAAACGCTTCGATTGGCACGAAACTACATCTTGGCGTTGACTAGGATGCTCTCCGCTAAGGAGCAGCCGTCCAATTTGGAATTTGCTTACACGCTATCGAGGGGCCTGTCCCAAACGACGACTAATCTTATCGCCAGCCACTTGCAAGTTCATCCAAGAGTGTTGATCAGCGATGAACTATCCAGCTTCATGGATCCACCAGCGCCAGTACAAGAGACAACGCTTCCGGCCTACGTCCCAACAACCGTTGGACAACCCAGTTCCGCCGGCTGCCTTATGATGGACTCGCAAGCCAGTTCGTTTCAAGGGAGTGCTCCATGGCCTGGCGAATTTGTTCAGCACGTGGGATTTGGGTCGCCCGACTGTTTCGCAACCAGCGCCCCTGGCTACGCAAGCGAATGGGTGCCCGCAGCGCCTGCTCCCATTGCTCTTAGCTATGGTTCTCCTGGTGGCTCAGTGCAACAGCAAATTGACGGAATGTTTGAGCCGCCAGCGTGGGTTCAGCCAGTTCCCAACGTGACACAAATGGAGCAGCCCCATTACGGAGCTGGGCATCCCGGATGTGCAATTGTACCATCGACTGGTACTTTTCTTTGATTGCTTAGACGAACGCCGCCTAGACTGTAATCGCAAGTCCACATTTTCGCTGGAATCTTTGCGAAGTAAAAATATACGTTTACGTTTTTTTCATTCATGAACATCATTGGGCCTTTCTGACGGCAACTGGAGATCACAAGTTGACAAGTCAGGAAGTGAGCATGAATGGAGGAAGTTCATTCATAGCGTGACGCTTCACTGAAATTAGCTGAAGCGCGTACCTCCTGACGCAGAGGGGTCGACGGGGGTCAACGATCAACAAAGGCGAGCCTACAATTGTCAACGGAGAAATGCGTAGACCAATTGCTCTTGCAGCTACAAAGGTAGATAATGCAGATGATTTTGCGCACTTCCCTGCTTGCGTTAATGCGCTGCTTACTGTGTTTTATCTTACGCGTCAAATCATGCCGCATTTAAGCGGCGTCCCCTCGACGAGTGCCGTCCGGCGCCATGATGACCCGACCCGGCTGACTTGGACAATCAACCCAAAAGCTGAACCATTCTTTTACGACACCGGCCCATCTACTCTGAAGAGGCAGTTAAATCCCATCTGAGGACTTCGAAGTCCTTCAGCTGAGTGCAACATTCAGACCTAAAGACGGGCAAGCTAGAGTAGTCGGTCGCGCGGGTAAATTAGCCGCAATCGTATATTTCCGTGACGGCCCTCTGAATCGCGTCATAAAGTAACTGAACTCCATTAAACCAACGAGCAGCTTGTTCAGAGACAAAACGGTTCTCCGAAGAACAAAGCGGCAGACCGTGGCCTAATTCCATACCTCTTGGAGGAACGACAATGCTTGCATGTACACTGGCGTTTACAACATTCCTAACGCGAATTACCCGGCCCAAGCTATTGGTCTGCTTGACGCGCAGGGCTTTCGGTCTGGAGTAACACTACCTGGGAGGAACATCAGCCATGAATGAGTTGTAGTTGGTCCAACGGCTTTGTGCAGTGTATCGCAGTCAAACGGTTGGTAAGCTGCATTTGTTGCTCACAGGTTCTTGCATTTCAATGCGCTTGATCATTCGACCGTGGCCACTCGCACAGAAGTATGGAAGATTGTGAACATTCAAAATTAACCGAAAGGAATAGCGGGCTGAGCATATTAGAATGTATGAACGGATAATTTATTCCAAAGGTTAGTCTTGCCTAACTGCCACGTACAAATTCACTGCAATACTTCGGCCTCAAATTGCTTTGTCAATGTGCATGCCATTTTAGCTGAACTTGCTAACAGTAGATGACAGAACAAGTATCCCTGCTTCTGCCGTTAGTAGCTTGTCTATGCACGCTGACCACTGCCTATCCAAGAATTCAGTTTTTCTATGTTGTTCTGCAGTTATGTTGTCGCTTAATCATCAGCGAATGGTCCTAATTGTGCTGAATGCTTCGTTATAAATCTTAAGTAAGTTTGGCAAGACAACAATGCTGCAAATTTTGTGACATACGTAATATGTACCCTCGTGATTCAACGATATGGGTGAAGGATGGCAGCTGGAAGAAGCCACTTTCCCACTAAGGGCAAAGTGGTTTGAATGCAAACGACCGGCATCACTCGAGAATGAAGTACAATTTAATTCCTGTTTTAATATTGGGCTATCTGACGAGCCGTTTCGAAAAGTTATCAAAGGCAAGTAGAACTGTCATTGCAACCACATGCCGACTGTTCATTAAAGTGGTTAAGCGGCACAACCATCCTACGTTAGTAGCATAAAGAGCAAACATTTGCAACGTTAACGCAACCCGTTCTGTCCAAACACATTATGGAAGAATCTGCAAGCACCTTCCAAAGGACAAGAAAAACATGATAAAAATTGTGCCTCTCAGCCCTGCTGCCATCTGTTCTAAAGTTTGTACCGTTTGGTTCACCTAGAACTCAACGCTCCAATATGACAGATGGAAGGTTTCGTCGAAAGACGCGCCATTGCAATTACGAAGCCCATGTGCGCATAAGTACAAAACTAAGACGCGGATATCTGTCATGCTTCTAAGCTCAATAACTTAATTCTTGATTTCGCAGCAAATACTTAAGCATCTAATTTTCCTTTCCTACGTCTAGGATGGCATAGGCCTTCTAAATCCGCAACAGGACCACATCCTGTCACCAGCGGCAATGATCAGCTGAATAATCAGGCCCACATGACTTCCAAAACATTGACAACAATATGCGAGAGTAGATTTTCACGCCCACTGCACCTAAATCACTCCAGCAGCTCGATTCTTATGCGCAACTGAATGGGCGGAAAGTAAACATTAATATTTGTTGTGCCATGCATAATGACAGGTGCCATAAACAAACCGAAATCGCATACTGAATTAACACTCCTATGGATTCTCAAAGATCAGCAAAACACGCTCATCGTTGCAGAAAAAAAACGTAACATTCATCTTTGCTTTGCGCAGAACTTCTATTCAAACATTAATACACCGTCGAAACAAATAAACACGGAGTAAACCGACAGAAAAGCAAGCGCAAAGTTTCCATATAAGTCAGCAGGAAATTAAAACCAGCCAGAAGGATACTTTTCCTGGAAGGAGCCACCCCACTACAGAAAGCAAAAATGCAGTGGTCCTTCGCTTTGCTCATCGTAGTTAGCTGTTTTCAATTGCCGACTGTTTTCTCGGACAGATGCAACGCAGAGTCAAGCACCAGCTATTATTATGATTATAAGAAAGTCCAAGCTGAGCGAGTCTACTGGAAATACGTAAAACGAGAGAGAACAGTGGCGGCCGGATGCGTACTCGACTCAGGAGAAAAGTTGGACTTCAATCAAACCTACCGCACAGATTTCTTCTTACTTCGATGTGACCGAATTAATGAAACTGCTGTCGTATTGACGCCGGTAAAATGCATTATGCATGGACAGGAATTGGATAGAGGAAGCAGCGTACAACAAGGATCATTCATTTACACATGTCTTGAAGAGGGTGGACGCATTGGTCTCGTAATCACTGGCTGCGTTGGCGATAAATCCGTTGTTGTCAAATTTGGGGAAACTTTCATGAGAAAATCATTCCTGTTCATGTGCGTCGGCGAGGGTACTCGAGTCATTCACAAAGCTGTCGGCTGCGTAATTGGTGGACAAGTGGTGAACATTCATAAAACTATTAACATTGGTAAATACTGGTACAAATGTTCAAGATATGGAAACGGTGGAGTACAAGTTGAAGTTATGGGATGCGTTGACAGTACGGGTAAACAGATAGATGCTGGAGATAAGTATCGTGACGGTGGCTTCCTGTTCCATTGCAAATCAGTGGGTTCTGCCGTGAATATTGTATTCGCAGGTTGCATTGCAAGAGAGTTTGGCGTATTGAAGGAATTCAACTTTGGTGAATATTGGTTCACAAAACCTGTTGGATCAGTGAGCTACAAAGTAGCATGCGCTGGAGATGAGAAGTCCGTTGTACCACAAGTTGTGCAATGCATAGCCAACATGGATCAAGGCCGAATGGTCCTTAAAGTTGGTGAATGCGCCAAGTATGGCACTGATAGAATGTTCACTTGCATGAAACGAAAAGACGGCACCGTTGTTGCGAGACTTGTGACAATTGAAGAACATGCCCTATCGTTCCAAACATATACCGCTATTGAAGGTGATCGATGTCCTTTACCGCCTAAGTGATCATTTGTTGTTTGAATAGAACAGTAAAACTTTTTTTCGCTGATCGCATTTCACCTTTTGAGCATTGCTCAAAATGCGCTTGCTGTTAGTTATTGCATTGTAGGTCGCTTCTGTGTAATTTTTGCTTTCCATCCTGTTTGTATTTGAGGCTGACCTAATTGTTAATTAGCCCGCAGTTTTCTGTACTCATTTATTAAGGTGGGCAGGACAGTTTTTGCCATTTTTGTTACTTCTCGTTTTTAAGCTCATCGGTTAATTACTGTTTATGTTAACGTTCAGCCAAGTTGCTGTGCTTGTTGTTGCTGTGAAGACGGAAATTAGCCCCATCAATTCAGACTACTTGATATTAGGCGTCTATACTTCCGCAATATTTTTTGGTTGTGAGATAAGCAATTGGAAATAGCAGATCAGCGCGACATTTTGAACATGTTAAAACTTGGTTATGCAGTTGCGGAAACGGCTCGCCGCTTGAACAGAACGTGTAATGAAGGCACATTTCGTTCTCCTTGAGCAGTGATGCGCAAGGCTATGCCAGAAATCGCCCCCCCCCCCTTTTCCAGCTTCGAGGTTGCCATCGCCCCCTGGGGTGAACCGTATCGGTTGACGGAGCGAAAATTGGCGGAAAAACTCCATTGAGGACCCTGTCCGTTTTGCCGCCAATTCTTCGTATGGCTGTTGCGCGAGGGACTGTTCGCGGGACCAGCGACAGCATCGTTGCTACCCCTTGCTTCTGCACAGCAGATCTTCGCATGCAAAGAAAACGTTATGTGTACAACTTCATTTGTTCAGGCGTCGCGTTTATTACAGTATTACTCTGAAGGGCAGGAACCGTGCAAACCAATTATCCTTTCAATATTGCGCTGCATTGACATGACCCGCAGTCGTAAATCGCTTCGATTGACCACTTCGAGGCGATTCTACTTCTTCGTAACGAGATCCACGAAAAGATAAGCGGGGACCCGACGGAAAGCTTCCATGGGGAACCCCACCTCCCATAAATTCCTTTGGCACTCCGGCAATATCACTTCTTTTAGCTTCACCGCCCCCCCCCCGGGGGCGATATCGCCCACTTTGCCCATCATTGACTTGGAGGATAACGTAGGCTTTGAAAATCTGGTAACCGAGAGAAGGTGTGAAGTTATCCCCAGCTGACCTGTGAATTCTAGGATACTATACTGAGGCAAATAGTAAATTCTTGCATCCTCGGCACAAGTTCGCAGATTGCAGTCACATTTATGTCCATTAGTAACTAATGAACGTCTCTGCAAGATGGGATATCCTGGCTTAAAATTGGTAGTCATTACAGGTCAAATTTTCTTCACCACATTATATATATTCAGATTCCTGCCCTTCCAAATATATATATATATATATATATATATATATGAGGTCCTTTTCACGGATTTTGTCCCGTTGGTTGTTGTACGTTAGCAGATCTATAAGTAATCTGACACTTTCTCCCTACCACCGGATGGATGAGAGTAGTTATAAGAGAAACGCGTTCAGAAAACAACGTACGATTTTCCTCGAATATTTCGGAACGCTCGAGTTCCGTCGTCAGCGAGTTAGAGCTATATATATATATATATATATATATATATATATATATATATATATATATATATATATATATATATATATATATATATATATATATATATATATATATATATATATATATATATATATATATATATATATATATATATATATATATATATATATATATATATATATATATATATATATAATCACATCTCTAACTGAGTCTTCTTTCCTATATATATATATATATATATATATATATATATATATATATAATCAATTATCAATGCTTTATTATAAACATACGGCTTATTTTTCCCGTTCAAGTATTTTATCACACGGAGCTTTCGGGACAGACCTAGTCCCGTCTTCAGCGTGTATACTCCTTATTCTAAAATCCCTCTCTTGCGCCAGTGTTCCAAAATAAATCTGCTCATTAAACAAAGTGCACCCAATGACATGTTCAACAAAGGCAGAGGATCTTTTACATTCTTCAATAATCACATTTGGGTCCCTGGTTTGTGGTCTGCCTCTGCCAGTGACACTGCCTCCCATAAGTCTTGTATAAGCATTACGGTATCTTGTCAGGCCTGCTAAGTGTTGTTGAACCCGATGATCTGTAGAGCGTCCAGTTTCTCCGATATAGGAAGCTCCGCATTCACATTTCAGTTGGTAAACAGTTCCTGGCTTTTGGTTTGCCGGTAATCTGGTTGTATCAGTTCTTAGGATAGATCTAAGGTTGCAAAAACCTTTGAATATTGTCGTGATCCCTAGTTGTCTAGTGATCCGGGAGATAAGATCACTAAGACCGGGATAATAAGGTAAGACCAGCTTCACGTCTCTAACTGAGTCTTCTTTCCTAAACTCTCCAGCTATCCATTTCCCAACTCTCTTTCTCATACATTCGGTAACGAAATTCTCCGGATAATCATTTTGTATCAAGGTCCTGTAGACGTGAGACAGTTCGTCTTCTAGGAATTCTTCATCACATAGTCTCATTGCTCTATCTACCATTCCTGAGATAACTCCTATTTTTACATTCAGGGGATGGTTGGAGTAAAAATTCAGGTATCTCCGTATACACGTATACACGCTGAAGACGGGACTAGGTCTGTCCCGAAAGCTCCGTGTGATAAATTACTTGAACGGGAAAAATAAGCCGTATGTTTATAATAAAGAATGATGAGATCATATCCCGTAGTAAGAAATCCTATTTTCAATATCAATTATCAATGCGCTTCATAATTTAGAAGATTATTCTTGGCACGGCAGTGGAACCCGCTTACTGAATCGAAAAAGACACAATGTAAAACAACGAGGAAATACAACGTACCTTTAGCGAGAAGATTTCGTAGCTTTCGGAGCCTCCTGCTCCGTCGTCAGCGAATTGCACAAATGGGGTAACGCAAATATGGGAAGGGGATCGGGGTGCGGGGTCAGATATGCTGGTTACGGCAACCCGTTTTTGTGATTACTGTTGACCATGCATCACTGACTTCCACACCCTTATCGCGATTGAAGCACTTGTTAGTTTTTATAAACAGGGCTTCTTTTATTATGAAAAAAAATAATTATCAAGGCGCTTAATAATTGTGAAAAGATACGCTTCCTTCTTCTGCGACCTCTAATCAGCGGAGCTTACAGAATTAACCCGTTCCGCCTTCAGCGTAAACTGGCAGCCTAATGCGCTAATTAGTTGTTCATTTGTTCATCTTAACAATACTTGAAATATACCCACTGGGGCAAGCACCGCATATTTGCATTCCTGCATCGCAGCAAGCATTTCAAAACATATTCAGTGCCGGAGAACTTTCTCGCATAATTTTGACGGGCTTTGTGTAACGCATTGTACACAGAATTTATTCGCCTAATGGGTTGGCATTGTAAATGTTCATATACAGTGGAACCCGTTCATGAAAGATTCTTTAGTTGATAGCGGAGCTTTCAGGACCCACCTTGGTGCCGTCGTCAGCGCAAGTAATCGCACGAATAAAAACCGATAAGCAATGCCATGCTTAGACATTATTTTGAACCTACATAAGCGAATTCAATACTTTAAACTAGCTACTTCCTGTTTCCTTGAGTTCCTATGAACTTGAATTTTTTTCAAACTTCTTTCCTGCTTGGGTTCCACTTTTCTTCATAATGAGCCGACCATAGAAATCGGCGCTTTATATATATTTATATATTATAAAGCGCCGATTCCTACGGTCAACTCATTATGAAAAAAAGTGGAACCCAAGCAGGAAAGAGAAGTTTGAAAGAAAATTCAAGTTCATAGGAACTCAAGGAAACAGGAAGTAGCTAGTTTAAAGTATTGAATTCGCTTATGTAGGTTCAAAATAATGTCTAAGCATGGCATTGCTTATCGGTTTTTATTCGTGACGGTTACTTGCGCTGACGACGGCACCAAGGTAAGTCATGAAGGCTCCGCTATCAAATAAAGAATCTTTCATGAACGGGTTATTCTGCCGTCCTTTGACATAATGAAACTGAAACCCGTCAGAAATCCATTATCCAAATACAGTGGAACCAATATAAGTTAACCCCTCTCAAGGGCGTTAAGAAATTGGCCAACATATAGAAGTACCCCTTGAATTCAGTCGTAAACATGCCCTAACTCCTTCCAAGCACTTTACTGAAGAAGGAACGTAGTATTCTATATGAAGAAACATTACGAAAGTAAAAGAACAAAAACTGAATTAGTATTAAGACAATGAAAATAAAATAGTGGTAAAAAAATTACAATCAGTGCATTTCATGGCCTGATCGTTGCACATGTAAAGAAGGAGTCTATCTTTGTCTGCTTCGCTTTCTTGCTGCAGACATAATTGGTGAAAACAATGTAAAAACAAAACACAGTAAAGTACAACTAAAGTACAAGTAAGGTAAAATGTTACGTCGGTGTGCGGTCGTGAACGGACAGCGGAATCGCCAAATGGTAGAGCAGGAGCGAACACAGAAAGGGCAGCAGCGATGTACAGCGCTTACTCTCGGAGACTCCAAAACGGAGAAATCAAAAAGCGCACTGAAGTCAAGCGCTCGTGAATTATCAAGAGGGCAAGTGCTGCTTTTGCCGATCTCTAAAGGGGGCACAAATGTGAACGGTCGCAAGAGATGCGCGCTGCCATGGCAGAAGTAGTGATGATACATACGCGCACATTGATAACACAAACATGCTAATGACTTCCACATGTTAATGATTTTTGTTCCACATGATGCAGTGATGACACATGCTCATACGTGGGAACACGTTCACAGTCATGACAAATGCGCGCACACTGATAACACAAGCAAACTTCAGTTTATAATGTTCACGGCATTTTGGTGGTCAACTTAAGGAAGTCAAAACATGTAGTAATTGATAGACAGTGTCTCAGCTATGGTAGTCAAAGTAGAACATACGGAGGTGGACAACATATGGAGTTAACTCTGCTATGGTTCATAATGGCGGGCCAACAAACCAAAAAAGTGCGGCCAACATATAGAGGTGGTCAACTTTGGAGGTTCCACTGTATTTGAGATAAATGGGCAATTCAAGTAATTACATACCACGTGGAATGACATGTACTATTTTGATCGGCTATCGTTACTTGAAATTGCCCATCTCAAGTCAACCTTTGCATGCACACTTATGTATGCCCTCTCCTATGGACATGTAGTTTAACAATAAGTTTTATGTCCATATTCTCAGCCCAGTAACATCATCCAATGCCTGCGTAGACCTGTATGCACCTTTCTAGATACTCTTGAGCACTTTTTTAGTGACCATAAGCGTTCATTGCAGCTTTAACCCACTAATATCTTGGTTTATTCCTTGTACTCATTGTTTCGTCAAGTGCTCCAGTTATGTACTCAATAAATTCATTGCGTCTCATGTACTTTAATACTTCCTAATTCCGCATTGATGCCAAACACGGCAAATTTTTCTTCCAAGTAACCATTGTTTAAATGACGTGTTAACTTCACATTGGCATACATTTTGTGATCAGCGCGGCTAGCCGTCAAGATGAACGGTTACTCTGACGACGCTTTTACTGACTTATCCTCTAGGTTCGTTGGATCGATCGTGAGGTAGGAAACTGTACACGAAAGTCCAACCAACAGAGTCAGAGGCAAAGGACTCTGAAACCAAAAGTCCCTTGAACTTCAGAAGAATGTGCAGTTTACTGTCAGTATGCGACGTGATCTGCAAGGAAGGAGAGTAAGTAACCCGTGGTCAGCACATTCTTTAGGTACACTGTCGTCATGACCATGAACAGCAACATAGTGATAAACAAGAACGCGTGCATTCGTAACCTAATTGGCAGCCTTTCAATTTAATCATATTTCGATGCCAACAAATCGGCACTCCGAGAAGTTCTGTACATGAAAGACGAAGAGACGACTTTTACACAGTAGCCCAAGAATTTTCAATGTTCGTTCAAACTGTTACTGTGAGTACTATATCTGAAATACTGATGTACATGAGAAATCAGAAAATAAAAATTCAGCTCATACATGCGCATGAAACAGATGAATACTATCACCATTCATTTTTCAAAGTTAAACGCTGAAATATACTTTCAGTCAGCAAAACCATTTCGAGTAAAGTCTAGCGAAGGAATGAATTCATGTTACCTTTTGTGAACCGCTGTAACCACTTGCTGTCTGACAAAGTAGCTCATTAATTAAAAAAAAAGTTTAATTGAACACGTTGCTTATTAATAAAGAAAGGAAAACTTTACTCAACGACATTCGTGACCGCTTCTGCTCTCTCACAGTAACACTCAGTAACTGTCAACTCATCGATAAATTTATGATACGACCTTTGTGCAACGCTTCTGAGCGTCAACCTTTTTCTGAGGAAAGAGAGCTGTTACCCTTAGACATACTTCCAAAATTGGTTCATCACAATACATTGTGTTTTTCATTGACGAATCAGACAGAGTCGTTGGCAAGTCGTTGCAACTATTGAGTAGGCATCCCCATTCAAAGCGAGCTCATCATAATTATAAATGCGCAAAGCAGGAGGCAATATGAGTCTATGCCCATTTTCCATGACCACTAAAATAGTAAGGCTTTATAAACTACGGTTACCGTTTTCACTCCGGATTTTTCGTTTAGAATGAAGTGGCGACATGTTACAACGTCTACTGAACCCATGAACTACCGGCTGCTTAAGGACCATTCGTGCAATGTCACCAATTTTCCAACTATTACTTATAATCTAAAGATGATGAAAGGAACTGCTGAAGGTGACGCGCTGCTGGCAAGGATAACTTATTCTTCTTGGTCCATAACTGTTGACACTCAGGAGGTAAATCAAATAGACTACCTCAGAATTTTTATGCTCAATAAGTGAGGTCAGTGGTTGTTGAAAGGCCTGCGCAGTCAATGCTTTCTTGTCAAATGATCGATTCTCAACTGAGCTATCGTCGACAGACAGAAATTGCTAGCATGGATTGGTTGCTCAAATGTGTTTCTTGCGTTGGTTATGATTGCAGATGAATCAAATACTCCTATAACACCATAGCCATTCAGCCTCAAGCACGGATTGGTGTGTTGCAAGCGGTAACTAAAACAAAACCACGGAACACAACCACATTGCTTGGATGCCTTCAGTTTGAAAAATCATTATAGCAAACAGTGCACGTCGGCCAATATCGTTTACCAAACGAGACATAAGCAAAGTTGACATACGTTGAATAGAAATATGCACACGTGCAGATTGTAAACATGCATTTATTATAAAATTCCAGCCTTCTCCAGGTAGCGTTTAGCCTTTTTTTACCAAGAAGGCACTTCGCGTAAGAGTCATGCAGTTATCCTCCGCTTTGTTAATCGTAGTTGGTTTCCTTGAGCTATCGACGGTGTTCTCAGATAGATGTAACGCAGAGTCAAGCACCAGCTATTATTATGATTATAAGAAAGTCCAAGCTGAACGAGTCTACTGGAAATACGTAAAACGAGAGAGAACAGTGGCGGCCGGATGCGTACTCGACTCAGGAGAAAAGTTGGACTTCAATCAAACCTACCGCACAGATTTCTTCTTACTTCGATGTGACCGAATTAATGAAACTGCTGTCGTATTGACGCCGGTAAAATGCATTATGCATGGACAGGAATTGGATAGAGGAAGCAGCGTACAACAAGGATCATTCATTTACACATGTCTTGAAGAGGGTGGACGCATTGGTCTCGTAATCACTGGCTGCGTTGGCGATAAATCCGTTGTTGTCAAATTTGGGGAAACTTTCATGAGAAAATCATTCCTGTTCATGTGCGTCGGCGAGGGTACTCGAGTCATTCACAAAGCTGTCGGCTGCGTAATTGGTGGACAAGTGGTGAACATTCATAAAACTATTAACATTGGTAAATACTGGTACAAATGTTCAAGATATGGAAACGGTGGAGTACAAGTTGAAGTTATGGGATGCGTTGACAGTACGGGTAAACAGATAGATGCTGGAGATAAGTATCGTGACGGTGGTTTCCTGTTCCATTGCAAATCAGTGGGTTCTGCCGTGAATATTGTATTCGCAGGTTGTATTGCAAGAGAATTTGGCGTATTGAAGGAATTCAACTTTGGTGAATATTGGTTCACAAAACCTGTTGGATCAGTGAGCTACAAAGTAGCATGCGCTGGAGATGAGAAGTCCGTTGTACCACAAGTTGTGCAATGCATAGCCAACATGGATCAAGGCCGAATGGTCCTTAAAGTTGGTGAATGCGCCAAGTATGGCACTGATAGAATGTTCACCTGCATGAAACGAAAAGACGGCACCGTTGTTGCGAGACTTGTGACAATAGAAGAACATGCCCTATCGTTCCAAACATATACCGCTATTGAAGGCGACCGATGTCCTTTACCGCCTAAGTGATTGTTTATTTTTCAAATAGCGCAATAAATAATTTTGTATTCAAAATTTCCCTTTTGCTGGGACGGTGCTGCCAGAGCGTCACGTACTTTCTGGTATGAAGGTTTGTGTCGAAGTCCACTCGTAGTCCGTTTACGTGTACATTTTAACCTGCGAAGTGCGTGCGAAACATTGGCGGTTTCCATTTATGTGTGACTTTCACAACAATTTGCAACAGCGTTTGTGGATGACCTTATTAACAGCGGCCTTACTTCTCTTCGACTAACACTGAATCTGCCTG
This sequence comes from Trichuris muris, assembly GCA_000612645.2. Classification (NCBI taxonomy): domain Eukaryota; kingdom Metazoa; phylum Nematoda; class Enoplea; order Trichinellida; family Trichuridae; genus Trichuris; species Trichuris muris. Next base: position 25,649 of record CBXJ02000386.1, on the reverse strand, counting down.
GCCAGTTCGCTTTATGATATTACGGCAGCGTGTTCAGACAACATGGCCGGAGCTTTTACCTTGAAAATGCTGTTTCTATAAACGGCCTTGTTAGTTCTCAGAACTACGAATTATTTACGGAATCTTCTCAACCCGTTCACAAAAAGGTTGGCTTTATTTGAATATCTTTCAGGAGTAAGGACGCTGCTCAACCGCAGCGCTGAGAACGGAAAATAGTGTTCCCCAAATCTTTGAAGGCTATTTCTTTTTAACTTGCATCCTAATTTATCGCTGACGACGGTATCAGGCGATTCCGAAAGCTACGAGATAAACAATTGTACGTTCACTAACAACCTGTTTCTTCACTAACATGACTAACCAACCACCCACTGATTAGGTTGTTTTGGTGTTCTCACAGGTATCAGTGAACAAGACTCAACGAGTGCTTCAACCGTAGCATCCGAATATGATCCCGAGAGCTGCGGAAATAAAGTCACATTTTTTGTCAAAGAGTTAGAAGATTCCATAAGTACTTCGCAGTCATGAAAGATCTTTTATTGCGACTAGTGTTGAACTTGAAAGGAGAAGTCTGGTTTAAAGTTGTTCGTTTGTTTTCCTCGTGGAAAAGTGAATAATGTCATGGTAATTTCCGTAATCTTCATTTGGATTCCTAATCAACAAAAATTCACGTGAAATATTCACATTGCCTGTCTTCTTTGCATTTAGCGAGAAACAGTTCGCGTTCTGACTTAGCTCGCCGTGTAGCTGCCCATTTTTGCTGAGTTTCTTCTCTGTTGCGTTGAAGCGGATTTCCTGTATAATGTAATAGTACGTCCCCACAACGCAACAGTAGTGCACAAGGAATTTAAGTCCCTGTGGAAGGCGATTTCCAAGGAGCAAATATTGCAGTTCTATTTCATTGTGCTCCTGAAAGCGTTATGCTGTCGTTCTGTTTTCCATTATCATAATTATGCAGAGTAGTTTGCTTGGGAGTACTTTCCAATTCCTTTCCTTAGTATCATTGGGCTTTCCGCCTTATGTGACGGTGCCGCGTGGTCAATAAACGGACTGCATTCTTTCATCCCCGCAGATGAATGTTGAATATATGACCCAGAGCCAGCGAAACATGTAGCGCCACTCATGTGATTCTTTCATATGAGTACAACTTCTGATGGATTTTTGTGCAGCTTGTTCTCGTTTGGATGTCAAAACTTGTCTGAAAATATATCGTCAACAACGCCTTACCTTCGAATGGGAGGGCAGTTATTAGGAAAATCTTTTTCGGAACACTGCGAACCTTTCGTAGCTTTCGGAACTACCTTGTTCTCTCTTCAGCGAATGGTAATGGTGGCGTTTATTCTGAAATTGGGTTATTGAAAGGCTGAGGAGAGGGGTCAGGTGGTATGGTGCAACATTTGGTTTACTGATCAGTGCATTCCATATGTCACTGACCTCCACTTCTCTGTCGCGATTCATCCAGTTGTTATTGCGAATGAAGAGGGCCTCCTTTATTTGAATAAGGTGGAAAATGCTCTCGCGGCAAATTATTTTCGGTCGCAGATCATGTGAGCATTGAGAGGAATGCTCCACGGTCGCAAAGGCTTTTTTGGCGTTATCCATGATCTTTCTTGTATCAAGCATTCGTGGGTGCCCTCCTTATCGGGTCTGAGTTCCGTTAAGTCTTTGTTCTGCATTCTTGTAGCTCGCAACGTTGTCAGGTGCTCACGGAACCTGAGAAATAAAGTTTTGCCCATTTCCTATACGTAAGAGGCGTGGCATTGCATTTAAGTTCATAAGCGACTCTGAGCCTTTCTTCAAAGAGGACTGACAATATCGCTCATTGTAACTGTGCACGTATTCTGTGAAAATTTGAAAGTTAACGCGGAAGTGTGTAGGGGCCTAGTTGCTGTATCTGCACGCCTATGCTATGATAACATGGAAGAGTTACTGCTGACTCTGTTCTGTCTGAGTTTACTTCATCATTCCTGATTTGTTATAATCTCCTTCAGGTGATAGAACTGACTAGCGGTTTAGGATAGCCGTTCCGCTGGAATGTTTATAACGATGTGATTGAGTTCCGAGCGCAGATACTTTTGGTCACACGTCGTGATCCTACGGTCTATCATTTCAGCAGCAATACCTTTCTTCACAGACAAGGAGCGATGAGAGGTCTGTGTGGAGGCATCGTTCAGGAAAGTCGGTCTGGTCATGCGTGCTCTTCCTTTGTCTGTCTCGTCCGGTAGTTCGTCCTGTGCTCCGTGTGCACATGTAAGCTCTTGATATCAATACAGTAGGGTATCCATTATCCGGAATGCTCGGGACCGGGGGTATTCCGGATTTCGGAATTTTCCGGATTTTGGAATATGTGGAATGCCTTGAAGTTATTGAGCTACCAGTACACTGTTAGTACATAGCTGCGTTCCTACAGCGTACCTTGTGCATTTCTACGAATACGTATACATAAGTAAGTGCTAAGGTTTGGGCTGAACCCAAGTAGAAAATCCATTTACTGGCGCAGGTAGAGGTTGTAGGTAATCTCAAGCAGTTTATCTAGGAAATTAGTAGCTTCTTTCAATTATCGGGCGCGCCTTCCGCGGACGTCGAAGCTCTCTGCTCGGTGACGTTTTTGAACGCTTCGCTTAAGGTGATCTGCCTGGTTAATCGTGGTGTTTGTTGTAGAAGCTTTTCCTTGATTCTATAAATCGTCATGATGTCGTGCTCTGTCATGAACGCACGTTGCTCTAGTGCTTCAATAAGCTTGTCACACATTTTCACTGTCTCCTGTGTGGAAACCCTTTTTGCGGTGCTCACGACGTCCTCTTCGATTATGTTCACAATCATTCAAGACCATTTCAGCTATTTCGCCATCCGTCAGGGAAAAAGCGGTCGGAGCTTCGTTATCTATGTTAAACACCTCCTCGATGTCCACTTCTTCTAGTTTACTAATGGACTCTGAAGGGAGGCTGTTCGCATACCTAAGCATACCTAACCAACGAATGTGTTACTGTGTTACGATGATTTACAGGCGTCCCAGATTATCGTGCAAAAGATACATCGCAAAATGTCATTTTTGCCTGTGACGTCATGTAAGTGACGTCATGTAAGCGCTAAAAAGTTCCGGATTTTGGACTACTCCGGATTTCGGAATTCCGGATAATGGATACCCTACTGTATTTTTGTAACGGGCTGATCGGTTAAATCGAATCGAAAATCACGGAAGGTTTTTACCCGTGGTTGAAAGCCACGTTGATGGAAAAAGATGTTTGGACTTATGCTATGATAAGCTAGCCCAACACTTGGGGTCTCGTCCGTCTCCAAACACTTATGTTAGCCAAACGCTTGGACAATGTGCCTCCTCCGGGGATGGTCGGTAAGGGAACAGCTCTGATACCAGGCTGGCCACGGTGGAATCAGCCTCGATTGATCTAGATTGATCTGACGGGCCCCACTGTGGTTCGGCTGAGTGAAGGGACTTTTCCTGTAAGCCAAACCTGGGGGAGGGCCTACAGCACAGACCGCGCTGAAGACGGGTCTAGGTTGGCCTGAAAGCTCCGCTTTCCCGACCATCGTGCGCCAAGATTTTCGTGTATGGAAATAAAACAGCCTTTTCCATCAACGTGGCTTTCAACAACGGGTGAAAACCTTCCGTAATTTTTCTAATCAATAATAATAATAATAATAATAATAATAATAATAATAATAATAATAATAATAATAATAATAATAATAATAATAATAATAATAATAATAATAATAATAATAATAATAATAGTTGAGTTGAGACTGCACGTTGAGTTGCCAACCGGGGACGGTCGACAAGGTAGTTGCTCCGACGCCTGGCCGAACTCGGAGGGAAACAGCCCTGAGGGATCAAGTTTGATCCGACGGGCCCCCACCGATGTTTTGGCTAGGTGGAGGAGCTTCTCCGTAAGACCAGACCTAGTGGGCGGCCAACGAAATACCTGCGCTGATGACGAGCCAAGATTGGGCTCGAAAGCTACGCCGTGCTTTCCTTTTTCATTTTCATGAAATAAAAAGCGTTACCATCTGTTCATGAAAATGATTATCTCAACGGGAAAAATCCGTGACTTTTTCCATCAAATCGCTGAACCCCGTTACTAGATCTATCTTTGAGAAAAAAAAAAAAATAATAATAATAATAATAATAATAATAATAATAATAATAATAATAATAATAATAATAATATGAAAATAGTTAATTCCAATACGGGGGGATTTTTCAATTGTCCAAGTTTTAACACGGTATACCGCCCCGTTTTCTGTAGAAAGCTTTTATTTCCATCAAAAAGCCTTTATCTAAGCTTTCGGGTACTACACCTGTACCCGTCTTCAGAGAAAACCAAATATGCCTACTGCCCAGCCAGTCAACGGTTCAGCAAGCCCTTCTGCTAGACCATCCGGGCTGGCGACATCAACTATCAGGTACTACTCTTGTACCCGTCAAGCCTCTGTCGCCCGCCCAGTCAGTCCTGCAGAGAGCGAGCATCCCCACCGACCGACCGGGACAGTGATACGACACCAAAATGAACGTACGACAGTAATAAGATTATGTCCGATGATTCTTCTTGGTTTTAAACCACCGGGCTTTAAAGTAAGCTCCTGCTCTTTTCCATCTTTCATCCTCTTCGTTTTCCCATCCGATGTTTCTTCCTTTATCTGCCGTCGTTCTTTTCGTCTAGTGCCCCGTGAAGCACTTTTCAACATGAAAATAGTTAATTCCAATACGGGGGGATTTTTCAATTGTCCAAGTTTTAACACGGACAAATTTTCAAATTCAATTGAATCAAATTTATTTTTCGTAACGGGGTGGATTTTGTTCAAAAAAGTTATATTCACAGTTTCCCCGTTTCTTCAGCAATCTTTTTATTGACTTCTCGTCAACAGTGGAGCTTTCGGACCGCTCATGGTCCGTCATCAGCACATAGGAGTCACTGCGCAGTTAGTCTTTGGTTCAGCAAGCTACTCAGCTCAACCAACCAGACAAGCGACAGCCGCTATCAGGTCGAACCATGACCCGTCCAGCATTTGTCGCCCATCCGGTCAGTCATGCCGAGAGCGAGCATCCCCTCCGACCGACCGCGACAGTGACACAACGAGAAATGACAAATACGATAATGAATCCCTTAACCTTCAACGCTTGTTTCTTCTTTAAAACCATTTGATTTTAAAGCATTCCTGCCTGTTGTTTTCCAGTCACGAACCATCTTCGACCAATCTTGGGGATTCCTCCGTCTTGTCTTGTCCTTTGGGCCCTGTGCAGCCCGTATTTGTTGAATCAAATTTATTTTTCGTAACGGGGTGGATTTTGTTCAAAAAAGTTATATTCACAGTTTCCCCGTTTCTTCAGCAATCTTTGCATTCTTCAGCAATGATAGTTGATGTCGCCAGCCCGGATGGTCTAGCAGAAGGGCTTGCTGAACCGTTGACTGGCTGGGCAGTAGGCATATTTGGTTTTCTCTGAAGACGGGTACAGGTGTAGTACCCGAAAGCTTAGATAAAGGCTTTTTGATGGAAATAAAAGCTTTCTACAGAAAACGGGGCGGTATACCGTGTTAAAACTTGGACAATTGAAAAATCCCCCCGTATTGGAATTAACTATTTTCATGTTGAAAAGTGCTTCACGGGGCACTAGACGAAAAGAACGACGGCAGATAAAGGAAGAAACATCGGATGGGAAAACGAAGAGGATGAAAGATGGAAAAGAGCGGGAGCTTACTTTAAAGCCCGGTGGTTTAAAACCAAGAAGAATCATCGGACATAATGTTATTACTGTCGTACGTTCATTTTGGTGTCGTGTCACTGTCTCGGTCGGTCGGTGGGGATGCTCGCTCTCTGCAGGACTGACTGGGCGGGCGACGGAGGTTTGACGGGTACAAGAGTAGTACCTGATAGTTGATGTCGCCAGCCCGGATGGTCTAGCAGAGGGGCTTGCTGAACCGTTGACTGGCTGGGCAGTAGGCATATTTGGTTTTCTCTGAAGACGGGTACAGGTGTAGTACCCGAAAGCTTAGATAAAGGCTTTTTGATGGAAATAAAAGCTTTCTACAGAAAACGGGGCGGTATACCGTGTTAAAACTTGGACAATAATAATAATATTTGAATTTGTGTTTCTTTAGTAACGGGGTAAAATGCACTTCTGCGAAACAATTCTTCACACGGTATACCCCCGTTCCAGAGATCCTTTTATTTTCCAATAAAGGCTAGCTTTCGAGTACTCCTCATGTACCCGTCGTCAGGCCATAAAAACAAAGGGTCGACTGTCCAGTCAGCCGGCTGTTCAGCAAGCTCATCCGCTAGATCGGACGGTCTAGCGGATGAGCTTGCTGAGCAACGGGAAAAATCCGTGAAAACTCAACATCACAAAAATAACAATATTAATAATACCCAAACAACATTTAAAAAATAATAATAATATTGTGTCTAATTACGGCAATTACCCGTTGAAGAAATATTTTATTTTCCGCGAAGCTTTCGGGACCGACCTTGTCCCGTCATCAGCGCTGATGACGGGACAAGGTCGGTCCCGAAAGCTTCGCGGAAAATAAAATATTTCTTCAACGGGTAATTGCCGTAATTGGACACAATGAAACTCAAACCCGTAAAAATTCCCTTATTCCAATAATAATAATAATAATAATAATAATAATAATAATAATAATAATAATAATAATAGTAGTTGAGTCACTGTCCCGGTCGGTCGACGGGGATGCTCGCTCTCTGCAGGACTGACTGGGCGGGTGACGGACGCTTGACGGGTACAAGAGCAGTACCTGATAGCTGATGTCGCCAGCCCGGACAGTCTAGCAGAAGGGCTTGCTGAACCATTGACTGGTTGGGCAGTTGACGAAGTTTTGATTTTATGCAATGATGATGGGTACGTGTGTTGTACCCGAAAGCTCTGCGGTTAGCGTTTTGAGAATAAACGCTTTATCAAACGGGTGGTTTACCGTGTTGGAATATTGGATTTGCATAAAAATGCACTTACCCCGTCGGATTAGGAATAATAATAATAATAATAATAATAATAATAATAATAATAATAATAATAATAATAATAATAATGCAAGCAGAATGTATCACGGATTTACCCCGTTAAGTAGAAGCCTTTTATTACCAGAAAAGACACATAAAGCAGAGCTTTCGGCTACCACTCTTGTAGCCGTCTTCAGTGCAGTAAAAATAAAAATAAAACATGTCTACTGTGCAGTAAAATAATAATAATAATAATAATAATAATAATAATAATAATAATAAGTTAAAAGAAAGCTAAGAGACAGAACAATGAAACGATCATTTTCAAGTGCAATCGCAAACAGTGCGTGGTGTTTTCCCATTTTACTTCAACGATAAACGCACCATGGAATGAAGAATCACTGACGTCTATTAAATAGCTCAGTCAGCTTCGTATGATTAGCAGACAAGGAGCTGTTCAGTGACTGCGAGCGACTTCCGGCTGACAAAATTATATACCGCAGCTGCCACGACTAAAACTACTATTGGAATACCAAACGCTACATAGCTTATGGCCACAAAACCAGAAATCAAACCAAGTAGAAGTATTGCAAATAATAATGAAGCGGCATATCTTTTGGTATATTTACGCTGTGTGCTGGTCAACCCATTTATCATCGATTTCTGATGTACACACGCACCGGCATCTTTCAGGTAATCAACAGTAGAACGGTTAAATGTTGTCCATTTGTAGTGAAGATAGTTTGCCTTATGATCCAAATCTATGCCGTCAAAGCACGGCTCATACTTTGTTTTAATCACACGCACGAGACCGATCACCCACGCGTTGTCCGTAGTGTAGGGATGGGGCATGTACTGACGGTATGTCTAAATTAGAGCATCCGTAAGTGATCATACCACTTGGTTGTGATTCTGTTACTTTCGAATTAGACCGTAACGCTAGTTGAAATGTTTCTAAGGTGCAATTCGATCTGTACTCCGGTTTTACCAAACCATGAAAGTATTCTTCGAATGATAGCTCTGAGCGATCCCGTTGGTTATCAGACCGCTCTGCGTTTTGGTGAAACTGAACAGGGCTATTCAGAAATCGTACATGATTCTGGTACGTTGCAAACCGTTGGCAACGGGCCTACAGTGTATTTTGCATTGTGTTGACTGGCCAGCAGAACTTGGGTCGATTTTCCGACTTTCCTGTAAAGTCCTGCACAACAATCTGGTCCACGCGTTCAAAAGTTGTGTCACTTGTACACTACTTAGCTCATAATTCCTAGTGAAACCTGCAGTTGTTTCTCTTGAAGTTTCTGATACCTTATTAACACTTCGTATTATGTGCTGAAAATAGGATTACGCAAAACGGGATATGATCTCATGTTTACTATCCGAACCAACGGCTTTAATCCCGTTAAAAACAAGGTATGAAATCACGGAGCTTTCGGGACTCCCCTTGTCCCGTTTTCAGAGAGAGACACCCTGAAGACGGGACCAGGGGAGTCCCGAAAGCTCCATGATTTCATACCTTGTTTTTAACGGGATTAAAGCCGGTGGTTTGGATAGTAAACTTCGTATTATGTGCAACAATCCAAAACGCTATCCATTTCTGCTGGATATATATATATATATATATATATATATATATTCCATAACATAAGTGCACTTTGCATATCAGCGCTTTCAATAGGAGGTATGAAACTGAAATTGCATACCTACGAATTATTGGAATCTCCAAAATGTTTTCTCCCAATTTTCTTAGCATTCCTCTGCCGGCAATTCCAGTTTTGCCTTCGGGATTTAAGGGCATGTCATCGGCATTCATATTCCTGATATCTAAAGTTCGTTTAGCTAGCGTGAATAAAACATAGTAAGGGGAATGAAAAACCTGCCGAACGTTCGTCTAATGTATCAGCAAGAGGTGGATTGTACAAGAGGAAACGAGTCTTCGATTTTGACAACTGTTCAGGAATGGCCAAACGGTAAAACTAGGAAAGTAGTGAAAGATTCGTCGTGCTCATTCGTTGCTTACTTGAGTTTCACCGTACTTCCAGTCGTTACAGACATCCACCCATGCCATGTCCAGTTCATCCTGAATTAAAAGATATTATATGCAATTACCTATTCTAACGCTGTTTCCTTTTAAAGTTTAAAAATGCGGCTTAAACGAAAATGGTGCGTAAGCTCGAGCGTAACTGCTGGATAGAGAATCCCATGAGGACCACAGCATTAAGTTCCCATTTCTTTTAATGAATAAATCATGCAGCTTGACTTACCTAGAACAACAATGAAAATATAAGGCGGAAAAAGCACGCAATAATCACAGTTTCTTACTTTTAATGAAATTATCGTTGAGTGGAAGCAAACAGCCCCGAGCGTCTTCGCTGGTTCCTGATTTTGAACAGTTCCGATCCAAGTGCAGTATATTGGATTTTTATGCTTTTCAACACACTTGGAATGAGACATTTTCTACAAATAATCTGACTTTCAATGCCTTGTAAAAGAGAGGTCAAGTGTCTCTTAAGCAGAGCAGCAACTGCGCCTTTGAGCCTTCCTGGATAGTTTTACCAACTTATGGCTGCACTGCTAAATTGTTTAAAACAGCTTGTTAGAATCTCTTCTGACATTCTACCTTAGCATCATTTTGAAATCATTGTATCTTTCGGCAATGTGACAATATCCAAACAAGTAATGACCAATTAAACATAGAGAAGCTTTTCATTCCCACTTTGCTCAAATTTCTACTTCTAGAGTTGGAGTTTCCGTTTGAACTGTTGAAAAGTCAACATTCTTATAGCTGGTAGCATTGTCGCAAAATGACCAAAGGAAAGGTGAAGCTAAAGAACTCTTAAAATTTAACGAACTATTGGCATTACGCAAGCATGAGTGCCTAATGAAAATCCAACACTCAATCGCTGTTGAATTGTAAGCCTGCAGTGAGTTCACTGCTTTTCAAGTAATGTGAATGTCGGCATTGTAAGGAAAACTTACTGTCGTGCAGTTTCCAAGACTTGAAGCTTTGAATTGCACGATTACGCGCAATTCGTTGGCAACGCGACATTTGACGCCGAAAACCATATTTTTAAATTGCACCCTTCCCAACAGTTGAAGTGGCTTCATTAGACTTTCGTATGTACTTTTTGCGAAAGCTAGCTTTTCGTTTTCTTTCCATTCGACAGTTTCTCTTTGGCAGCTTTGTTCTACTGGTGGTACGAAAGCATCTTGAACGTCCACTGTTAGTGACTCTACCAGCTCGTCAAGTTCCAGAGCACACGGTTCAGCCTAACCATACGCATAAGCATGGTCAGACGGTCCTGCCGTAATTTACTGATAAACTGTTTTCAAGCTAAGCGTTTAGATGACATGAATAATATTTGCAACCTGAACTGGCTGCCGGGCAACATTACCTCGCCTTGTGCCAAGAGCGCTAGGGCAACATGCGCAAGTAGGCACGCAATCAGTTTCATCGTCAAAAGAAATCAAATATTATCGATGCAATGTTGTTTCCTTCGATTAAATAAAAGATCTTTCGGAACGCATTTTATACATCCAAGCTTTATTTGCTTTTTTGGTTTTATTTTGCCTTGCCAAACATGTGGCTGGAATAATCAAAGCATTCGTTGGTTACACCTACGTCTTCGGCTTGGCTAATCCCAGCGCTTTCCCGTTGTAAAATTTAATTAATGTTATGCGATTAAGTTTCTTCCGTTTGGAAATGAAGGAATAGTGAGAAGGAACAAACTCTCCGCGGTAGAGCAAACTCACATGCATTTATAGCGCTTCGTCATCGTCACTTTGTAAAAACTGCACTAACCACTTCAGGTGCACGCACTCTTCTTTACCAGCGAATTGTTGATCAACTTGGCATGAATGTCAGTTCATTTGTCACGGCTTTTCTGTGAACGTAACAGATAACAAACAGAGATTATTCCATTACTAATGTTGAACAATAACGTGTTTTTGTTACTCCAATTTTCATATTTGACGTCACGCATTCTGTTAGCTTGTCAGTCATTTGAATTTTCAAGCAGCATTTGATTAAGTGGCTGCTACTTCTATTACAGGTATTCCCCGCTTTAAGAAGGTTGATGGGACTGGAGAAGTTGTTCGTAAAGCGGAGAAGCGATTCCTACTATTTAATATGGGAAACATGTTTGAGCGGACTCCGGTTCGGAAAATAACTATTCAGCAAGCCCAAGGACAGAAAATGAAGCATAAAATGATTCTGACGTATTGAAAGCAACGATAATAAGTAAATAACAGCCATATATGAAGTGGAAATAGCGTAAGTACATTACTGCTTCGGTTACTATAATTGGGAAAATAAGGACCCAGGACTGCGGCTCCAGGAAGACGGAAAGTTCATTTATTGGTGTGCCGTCGCAGAACCGTCAGGACTGTCGGATAACTAATTCCTGCTTGTTTGGACGTAGACAGTTGAGATTCATCGTCCGCATCGGTCGAATTCGAGCGCTTGGAAAAAGATGTTGCTTTCGACTGTTTGGCGTCACGACTTTTCTGGTCGTGTAGTTCCCTGTATGCGCTCGAAATGTTCTCCAATGAAGGCGTAAGCCCTTTCGAGATTAGTGTCGCGTTGTTCAGCTACGGTCGCAGCATTATCAATTGTAGCAAGCAACTCTCCCAAATGCTTCATTTCCATTTTAGCTTTGTAATTTTTGTACAAAAGAAATCCAAGTATCCTAAACGTAGTTTTCCTGACAGTTGACCACCAGAAGCATCTGTAAGGCTACGACAAAGAGGTCGCAAACCAAACACTAAAGGCTATTCTACCCTTTCCCCTTTCTTCGTGGCGACGAATAACGACCCCGCAATTTCTTCGTAAAGCGAAAACGGGTATAAATTTAGCTTCTTCGTAACATTGAAACTTCGTAAACTGGTATTTCGTAAAGCGGGATACACCTGTGTTTCATGGTAAATTACGCTGAAGCTATTATTCTAACAACACATCACAGACAGCGCATTGTATGAAATACGTTGCAATTTTGCTACTGGACTCTATGGCAGAGAATCTAGCATTCAAAATCATTTCACGATGATCATCGAAGACAAGTATGCTGATTAAGTTTACCTTGAGCGCCAAAAGGGAAACTTTCTAGCATTCAGCCTCACGACAGCGGTTTGGGACCTCATTTCAACAGAGTACGGCAACCCACTCGTTAGCGAATGGACTGTCAATTTATATCGGAATTCAACTTACTATTTCATGTCTTGAGAAATCGACTCATGATTATTGATACGTTTCGATGAGCTTATGTCATTCCATTCCTTTGAAACCAAAAATTTCTTTCTAAAAGTTCACATTGCACCTTCTGCGTTGGAATAACATACTGACTGCCTTTTCTCATTTTCCGTAACCTTAAAGATAAACAATTTCCAATTGTTTATTGACCACGCGAAGCATTCCGGGTTTCCTGTGTCGCGTCTTTAGCACGTATGATCTGACGGCCCCGAGAAGTCCTGCATGCTCCACCAGAACAACTATTGAACAAATATGTATTAATATAATAGGGCTCTGATGGTTGCCAAAAGATAATACTGTTTAACTCACCATTTCCAATTATGCGGCGCCCAAACAATGCATAATAATGGAATATTCCCCCGCTGGATGTTCAATTATTCACAACACTCTTGTAATGGGAACAGAGCGTAATTCTTCTACTTCATAACAAATCAATAGGCGTCCAAATTTCCCCTTTCTCCGCAGAAGTATACGGCAGCTGTGAAGGTGCAGTTGCTAGGAAGGAGGATCGCGTTGGCCATTTTGCAAAGCTATGCAAGCGCAGCAAAATGAGGAAAACTATTTTGTGGAATTGGCAAACGATGCGTCCAATTCGACCCTTGTTCAACTGCTCATTTTAATCTTCTCAACAATCGCATTTTTCGTCAACTGCCTATTTCTGCTGGCGATTGACCATGAACACGCACCTCGCAGAATGAAAAACATTATTGCAAGTAAGCGTTGCATACGGAGGCTACATGCGCTTCAGTGCCGCCCTTGACTGAGCAAGTTGCTTCCTGTGTTTCAACTATTAATTTATGTCTGCTGAAAGATATTATCTACGCAATTTCGACCTATGAACTCAGCAGGAGGCGGAAGATAATCTGTTCACTAATGTATCAGCTTGTTTCCAGCGGGCATCTGTTCATTATGCATTGAAAGGCGATCGCCTGCTATGGATTAGAAGGTAGCCTACAGAAGGATTGTTAGAATATAGACCGCATTTGAATGCGCAAGAAAATTGGCTTCAGAAATGATGTGGAATACGTTGTACCTTTAATACCTTTTCATTTGCTTAAGGAGGAACTGCTGCATGATATTCGTCGATATAATTAATGCACAGGGCAGCTGATAATGTTAGTACTAACGATTACCGCAATTGTGCTTGGGGTTTCCCCATTGAAAATCTTATTATTATTATTATTATTAATAGTGCAAAAATTTTCAGGGTATTATCTGTTTCAGGCTACGTGTTAGCTTCTATATTAAAGGCGGCAACGGCAGCGTCGGATTCAGGTCGTAATGTGGTTATTGGTGCCACCACTGGTACCACAAGTCCAACCAAATGCCTTTTCCAAAGCCCTGACCTTATCATGCTGGTTTTCACAAGCACATACGCCGTCTTTGCCCAATTAATAGTATCGCTGTACGCTTTAGTAGCTTCCGTATGGATTTATACACCTTACTCTACGCGAGAAAAAATAAGCGACAACTTGTTCATAGCGTCGGTGTTCGTTGGTATCTTAAATGTCATCGTACTTGTACTGGTGACCATTTTCAAGAATCAGCATGAAATATCTTCACGCTGCTTTTTCGACGCGGTCGTCCCAAGAGAATACGCAGTAGCTCACTGGTTCATGGTAGCGCTAGTGTGCTATTCATCGGTGCTAATATATTTTTCCGCATTCTTTATTATGCGCGTAAACTGGTCATCCAGGAAGCGCATAAAGAACCACGCCGTTTTGGTTGCTCTAAAGCGGGAGGTTGAATCCGTACAAATATTAATGCCTATATTTTTGCACGCTTCCGTAAACGATGTTATTCCGATTAGTTGCAGGATTTTGATAGCGGTTGGAGTTTGGACTCCCGTGCTGATAGAGTACTGGTGGCTTGCGACGTGCATTGAACTTTGTTTGTTTCCCGTTGTCTACCTTTACATTTCGCATGGGGGCAGTTGGATTTTGGATGCAATCAAGAATTTCTGTTTGAAGCTGATCAAAAAGTAAACAGAATGCTGCTGAGTATTCGTCCTTTCGAATTAGCAACGGTCATCCATTTTCGCGGAAAGTCGCATTGGATATTGCTATTTGGAACTGCGAAATTATGAATACATGTTGAACTTAGCGCTTTCGCATAAAATGACTGAGCATTATTCTCCAATATCAGGACCACGTTTAACCAGATAACAGAAGACATTCGACCCATTTAATGGGACCTTAGGTACCGCTGAACGTTCATCCCAGTTAATAAAATCTATGCATGCAGGATCTTAGTCTTACGAAAGACGTAGAAAATATCAAAAAGTGTTTGATAAATAATTTAAGTAGACAGAAACAGTACGCTTCAAGATTATTTCCCTCTTAACAAATAGATATTACTAACCATTGCTGTGTCAGTTGGAGCTGCGTTAGTGAAACTTGGGCAACCAAATGAGAGTTAAGACACCTAACGTCTTAGTACATATTAGAAGTGCTGCCATAGTCGCTTGAAAGGTAGCGATGGTGCATTTCGCTGTTACAGAATCAACCATGGCTCAAGGAGACAAATTTAGGGAAACACTGTCTGAAAATAAGTACTCTGCCTTATCTATTAGAGCAAATTTGGGTACAGTACACTGATCTCCCCTGTTCACTTTTTGAAACTACTTATTCATATAATATCAACAAATGACAAAGCTTCCATGCTGTTCCTTTGACCATTGTTAGCTCTAGTCACTATCTCTGTCGGCCGGAGGGGATGCTCGCATGTTTTCATGACTGATCAGGCGGATAGCAGACGCTTGATGTGTCAGGGACTGACCTAAAATGCTGATGTCGCTAGCCTGGTTGGTCGAACAGAGGAGCTTGCAGATCTAACGACAGGTTGGACAGTTGACGTATACCATTTCGCGCTGGCGACGAAACCAGTACGTTTCGAAAGCTCCGCTGCAATTTTTTGCTGTTGTCGATACAAGTAAATTGTTCCTCTTAGAAGCATTTGCTTGGTGTTGGTAATACTCACACAGGGTTACAGCCGTAGACCATTCAGTGTGTTGGTTCACTGACATTAGTTTTTGAATAAAGCATGCCTTATTTCTGAGAATATCGGGTGGCTAACAGGGGCATTGAGCATCCTGAATGGCCTACGGCTGCATCTCTGTATGAAAATTAACAACACCAAGTAAATGCCTCTTCGAGGAGCAGTTTACTTCTACTGGCGACGGCAAAAATGATCATTTTACTTGTATTTTTGCTGTTGTCAGTACAAGTAAACTGTTCCTCCAAGAAGCATTTACTTGACGTCGCTAATGCTCACACTGGGATATAGCCATATACCATTCAGAATAAAGCATGCCTTGTTCTCTTCTCCTCTTCTTTACGTGTCGCCTGTTTATAAAGAAAAAGCTTCATTGGGTACTTACCCAAACGACGTAGCTTTCGGGAGAAACTACTCTCGTCTTCAGCGTCAAGTGAGAACAGTTGGGAGTTAAACAACAGTCTTATAAAGGTATGAGGTCAGAAAAATATGCGATAGGCAAACACTGGAATAGTCCGGGTCAACGTAATCAACGAGAATAAGGTCATAAACAGCTGTGACGTCAGGTGTTTATGATCGTTTCCGAAATCGGTGATTTAAGTTTCCATGTTTCAGATTTTCTTTCTTCAACCTTCTTTGGTTTTGGCCTTTTGTCTTTTTGGTCTCTTCTTTTTGGAAATGTGGAGTCGTACCGGTTTTGTGTGACCATGCTTTTCCTCTTCTTTATGTGTCGTCGTATCATTGATGGTCTCGTCTCACGTTGCAGGATTTTGCTCAGGCCATTGTGATCGTGATGTCTGTTTGACTAATCTGTTCCTGAAAATCCAAAATCCCATCCACTGGGTGGAGGGTCGTTAGGAACTCGAAATGCGACAACATTGGGTAGAGGTCAGGACTTCATCCCAGACCTCGCTGACTTCCATTCCTTGGTCCCTGTTTATTGTCCGGTTTTGTCTAATATAGAAGGCTTCTTTTATTTTTCTCGTTAGAAAATGTTGTTCGTAGCACAGCACCTGTCCTTCTAAAAGCCCTGAGCAGTTGGCTGAGTGCTCAGCTACTGCTGACGATCTAAGAGCCTGGTTCATGGATGCCGAAGGATCTAAAGTTTGAGGGCGGCCTCTCCTGGTACCCATGCGACCTTCTAATCTGTCTTTGGCGTTTCTATACCTCGTAAGACATTTCATGTGTTCGTTGAACCGATGGATTAATGAGTTCCCTGATTCACCTATGTGTTTGGCTGAACAGCTGCATTTGATTAAGTACACAATGCCAGGTTGAGTCTCAATTTCCTTTCTAACCTTGTCCTTCCTGAGAATCGATCTAAAGCTCGGTGCCCCTATGAAGAAAATTCTGAAATTTAATCGTTTGCCCAGGCGTATGATCTTTTCGCTTAGACCCGCGTGATAGGGGAGGACTAGAACTGTCTCAGTGGTATTTTGGTTCCTTGCCGTTTGTTGTGCACGTAACCGGTTTTTGATGATTTTTTCTATCAGTCCTTTCGGATAGCCGATGTGTTTGAAAACCGTCCGGATGTAATTTAGTTCCACTCTTAAGTACTCATTATCACAGATATTTATGGCTCTGTTGACCATACCATGTACTATGCCACGAAACGCTGAAGGAGGATGATGGGAACCGTAGTTTAGATATCTGTCAGAGTGGGTCGTCTTCCGATAGACTGTGGTTTTGATGCATGTGCAAGTTCGAATGACAAGGCAGTCAAGGAAAGGGAGCTTTCCATCTATTTCTTTCTCCATTGTGAAGGAAATATGGGCGGGGAATGCTTGATTTAGAAAGGCCAGTAATAGTTCTTCTTTACCTGCGGGTACTATTGCGAAAATGTCGTCTACGTAACGTTTGAAGAATTGTGGTCTGATGTCAGAAGGAATTGTCGAGAAAATCTTGTCTTCCAGGGATTCCATGAAAACTTCAGCTAACAGTACCGGTGATAGGGAGCTACCCATCGGAACTCCGTCACGTTGCTTGAAGAAGTGTCCTTGGAAATAGAAGAAATTGCCTTTTGTCATGCAGAAGTTTGTTAGTTCTGTTATTTGTTGTGCTGTTAGTTTGTCCTATCCTTGAGGGAATTGTCTGAAGATAGAAGGCTTTGCAACGTGGATAATGTGTAAGAGCATGCCTTGTGAAATATATCCTATGCCACAGACAAGCTATGGACGGACAGAAAAAATGCACTCAACGATATTGAACGCAGTGCCGTAAGCAGTGCGATCTGAGAATAGTAAAATCTAACGGCAACTTGATAACATTGTTTATTGTAAAAGTCTAGTACATGGATAAATCATAATTCATACGCAAATGCACTAAGGTCGAATACCGGTGAATCTTCTTTAATGCTAATCTTTTATCATTGCTCTCACTTTTCACATTGCTACTTCTTCCTAACAACGTTCATCCGTTCAGTCACAACTTCCAGTAAGCACAAGTTGTGCTTGGACTTATTTGGCAACGTTCTTGCCTAAACTCTTCGTGAATGAACAAATCCATTAAAGTGGCGCTGCATTTCTGACGGTTGCCAGTGGTAAGTGACAAAGCAAACGAGCTGCTGTTGTTCCACATTTAGCACCCCATTGAAGAGCAAAGTTTGGTGGCTGTTGGAACAGTACTAGAATGTGTCACAGAGCTTGGGGATGCGCCGCGCATGCTGGGTTGCACCAATACATATTCTTACGTGTGGAAGGAGATGCGGTTCATTGAGGTCGGAAAGCAGCCTCATTCCCTCCAGCATGTTACACATAATGAGTAGCATTCGTATGGGTTATATAGTTTTTCAAGCTCCTTTAATCCCTGCTGAGGTATGTCTTATGGCCAGCTTCGACGTTGCCACTTTGAGAAGTGCTCAGAAGCATTATTTCCCGCCGTGGCTTGTCAGTTTCCATTATGCGCAGAATATAGAAATATCAACTTGCAAATCTACTTTGCCTGACGCTAAGTTTTCATTGAAAAATAAATCACCAACGATGGACGCGACCATTAACGAGAAAGTTACTAATGGCATAGCAGTGATGCGCAAAATCCTCTTGCCTTTATTTCAGTCAGCACCTCAGCATGTCTCTCCTCACAATCGTCCTTGAAATTGTTGCTTCTTAGCAATGCTGACGCGTTGCGCTCCTGATTATATTTTTGCATGAGTACTGTGCATGTTCGAATCAGTAAAAAAGTTAACGCCCACGTAGGCTGAACATGAAAGGAGCAGGCCCTCATTTCTGTTACAAACAAAAGTGGTTTCAGTACGAGTTGAAAACCCAAAGAGAAAAATATGCGAAGAAAAAACTGCAAGAAAGAATTAATATAGATTGATCCACCCTGGGTTACTACTATTCAACATTTCTTAGCTGAATATGTTTCATAGCTGGGCAACTTTTTCTTCTCAGTGAACGATTCACTAATTTCCCTTGATATATGCGAACAAACGCTTCACGGTATTCCCCCGTTAGGTAAAAACGTTTTATTCTCCGCAAATGCATAGCCTTCGGGTACTGCTTCTTGTACCCGTCATCAGTGCGAAAACAAATTTCATCGACTGCCCGGCCAGTCAACGGTTCAGCAAGCTCCTCTGCTAGACCATCCCGACGTCGCACTAATGACGGGTACAAGAGCAGTACCCGGAAGCTCTGCGTTTTTGGAGAATAATACGTTTTTACCTAACGGGGAATACCGCGAAGCATCTGTTCGCATATATGCACCAACCCCGTAATAAGAGAAGAAACTTTTATTTCCCTTTATAATTAGAAATACGCTATGAAATGATTTCCAAGCCATATATGGGATGGGCGACACACACGGTTCAAAAGATACAGAAGATATTCTTTTACTAGTGTGAGAAATATGTTCACTTAGGTGGTAGAGGGCATCGATCGCCTTCAATAGCGGTATACGTTTGGAACGATAGGGCATGTTCTTCAATTGTCACAAGTCTCGCAACAACGGTGCCGTCTTTTCGTTTCATGCAAGTGAACATTCTATCAGTGCCATACTTGGCGCATTCACCAACTTTAAGGACCATTCGGCCTTGATCCATGTTGGCTATGCATTGCACAACTTGTGGTACAACGGACTTCTCATCTCCAGCGCATGCTACTTTGTAGCTCACTGATCCAACAGGTTTTGTGAACCAATATTCACCAAAGTTGAATTCCTTCAATACGCCAAACTCTCTTGCAATGCAACCTGCGAATACAATATTCACGGCAGAACCCACTGATTTGCAATGGAACAGGAAGCCACCGTCACGATACTTATCTCCAGCATCTATCTGTTTACCCGTACTGTCAACGCATCCCATAACTTCAACTTGTACTCCACCGTTTCCATATCTTGAACATTTGTACCAGTATTTACCAATGTTAATAGTTTTATGAATGTTCACCACTTGTCCACCAATTACGCAGCCGACAGCTTTGTGAATGACTCGAGTACCCTCGCCGACGCACATGAACAGGAATGATTTTCTCATGAAAGTTTCCCCAAATTTGACAACAACGGATTTATCGCCAACGCAGCCAGTGATTACGAGACCAATGCGTCCACCCTCTTCAAGACATGTGTAAATGAATGATCCTTGTTGTACGCTGCTTCCTCTATCCAATTCTTGCCCATGCATAATGCATTTTACCGGCGTCAATACGACAGCAGTTTCATTAATTCGGTCACATCGAAGTAAGAAGAAATCTGTGCGGTAGGTTTGATTGAAGTCCAACTTTTCTCCTGAGTCGAGTACGCATCCGGCCGCCACTGTTCTCTCTCGTTTTACGTATTTCCAGTAGACTCGTTCAGCTTGGACTTTCTTATAATCATAATAATAGCTGGTGCTTGACTCTGCGTTACATCTATCTGAGAAAACTGCAGAGAATTGGAGACATCCAAATGCTACGAACAGAATCGACGTCCACTGCATTTTTCTTCAAGGCAATCGCCTTTGACAATAACTGCGAAAATTTAGGCAGTTTTATAGGAATGATTATGTTTACATTTTCATAAAACATCATGCTAGTTAACAGCTGTGCAATTGTCTCTCCTCTGAATGCTTCAAATGATCAGTGATCTTTGTCTTCGTTTAATGTTGCGTTTTACGTTGTAGAGGAATTGCTGTGACATCGCAAATTTGACTCGTCCCGTTTTGTTTGTGCTATCTATTTGACCTTTCGTATATTCACTGGCTCTTGTGCAGTGCATATGTAACATTACGCTTTAACGGCTCTGGTGTGTTGAATCACGCGTTTGTACTTGGCTCCTCCCGCATGAGTTTGATTCGCGTGGCTGTGGCCCCCTCCTCATGTGGCTTGCTTATTTGCACTGTCGGAACACTTTGCATTAAATTAAACATTTTTCATTTGTATACTGAACATGGATAAGAAAAGCCTTGTGCAGTGATCACATTTTTGATATGGTTATGCTATCTGAAGCGTTGGACTTCCCGAACTGCAGTCAATAAAAAATATACGTGCTCGTTTACTAGGCCTTGTCTACGTATTTTGAAATTTATACAGAATGAAATTCCGCAGTAGAAGTACATCATCATAACTACAGGGACCCTTTGTTCTAGCAGACCACGCGACTGCGATATGAAGAAGTACATTCTTAAGCAAGCTTTCCCACCGCAACTTACCGAAGTGAATCCGCTTCGTAGGTGAAAATATGCGTTGTGAAATTTTATAGCACTGCATGTTAAATAACGATTATCACGCAATGATTACTGCAATCGTTGTGTTCTGTCATCTCGAAGTACTGGCTAGCGCTTAGTATTTATTCCTTTTCTGCTATTTCATTATGCAGATAGACAACTGTGCTTGCATATATATATATATATATATATATATATATATATATATATATATATATATATATATTTTTTTTTATTTTTTTTTATATATATATATATATATGCGAGCACAGTTGGGGCACACTGCTCAAAAAATAAAACTTCTCTCAAAATACTGGTAATCATAGACAAGAGGTTATGGAATAACTTTGATTAGGGTGTTCAAAAAAACTGTTGTTTTTCTGTCTGAGAAGTCTGCGTCTCTCACACAACTTATTGATCAATAATAATTTCGACTTTCAAATCCTATTATCAAAAGAATACTTTTCATTTGGCTGCACGTGCTACAAGCCTGACAAAGCGAAGTGAAAACTTTCTGGAAAGAGTTCAGTGTGTCAGATGTGATTAAGAACATTCAAAAACACAAAACATCAGCTGCAAGCGGTGTTTCGAGAAAGCTAGTCCTTTTTCTGATGGATGACGCTGAAAGGTTCTAAAGTTCAATTGAAGAAGCAACCATTGACGTTAGAAATGCAGCAAGAAGACTGGAATGGTACACAGAATACGAATATGTAACTGAACCGGTGCAATCTCATGACAAGACGTGAACAGATAAGCAGATACTTCTCATAGATCAGCAAAGAAAGTCATTTTTTGTAATCAATGTTACGCCTGAAGAAAATACTATCAGTACAGTTGAAATATCGACAAAGGACGTAGTATATTACGTATAGTTAGTCGATAATGCTGCAAAAGAGCTTGAAAGTACTTTTTTTAACTTCGAAAGAGGTTGCACCGCAAATAAAATGCTGTTAAATTGCACTGAGTACTGCAGAGATGTCTGCCGTGAAAGAAAAAGGCAGTCAATGACACTTAGTAAGCTAATAATGCAAACTGAGTTGACCTATGGTATGAGAAACCACATTCAGTTAATCAAGTCACAGTATACTGGTGCCACCTCAATTAATAGAGTACATTAAGGCGTAGGTGAAAGAAACCTGATACCGAAGAACGGAATATAATGGATTAACATTGAACATTTGGACAAAGAATATGCACCGTCGGTAGCCCATGAAATGGTGTCACGCCAACATTGTGGGCTTTCATACGCCAATGTAGAATCAGCCATCAAAATATTTTCGCTCGTGTCATACGTCATTGTTCAATTCAACAGGTATTCATCGCAGTCGTATTAACGCGAACAATTACAGCTTAATGGCTTCCATTGCCCACTGTTGTTTGGTGTTTCAGCTTGGCCTTGCCGCTCTTACGAGAGCAAATTCATTGATGTAATCTCTCCTTGAATAATCCAGTTATGCATGCACAATCGATACTGCATTCTTAACTGTTTCACCTTCGACATTCTTGTTTAGCAGCTGCCTTGTCTGCCGCGTGCGATGCCTTGCATGAATGGATCCTTTCATAAATATAATTTGCCTAAATCCTTTATGAAGCTCGTTTCTCAACTGAATACGTGACAGCCTTCCCCACCATTCCGTTTGCAGAAGCGTTTCGATTAGGCACGTTGCGGACATCATTCGTTTGAAACATCGTAGTGTATTGCTGCGCTAGCTCTTGTGCAGTAAGAGAGATTTTCTTTTCATGACTATTATATTGACTCAACGTTCAAAGGTAGCTGTGCGAATGCAAATAAAATTTACTGTATAAAATGAACGTTAGACTGCTGAATTAGCATCTTATAAACTGTCGCCGTGTAGCTTTGGCAAAAAATAGTTTGACCGCCATTCATGCGCGTCATTATTATTACGAAATGCTTGTACGCCTTTCCGGTTCTGATATCTTGCCCCCAGCCGCGCCTGCCAGCATTGAATTGTCGGGAGATGAGCCTTCAAAATCTTTGAGCAATCTTGCAGCATTCTTCTTGCTTGCCTTAACGTCAGTGAGCTGGACTTTTTCCGATTCGGTATCTGTGCTGCTTGAATCCTTAAAAGACCATAACGGATTTTCTCTCGTCAACATTAAGCTCGCAACCAACCGTATCACTGTCTTCACTCGAAGTGGAAGCCGTAATGGATCCAAACATCCTTGGTCCCACTTCTAAGGACACATTTTATTTCATAAGCTTACAAATGAGACAGTAACTCTACGCTTAGGTTACCGGTTTTCTTTATTTGAAGCACATCGGCCTCTTCCGACTGCTGCAAGACCGGCGGTTGCTTTACAACCTTGTCTTCCGCCCGCTCGAACTCCTGGAATGGAAAGTCACTAAGTTTTTGTTTAGCAGATTCTAAGGTTGTCACTTCAGTTGTGTTCACTTCCTGATCCTCTAACATGCTGCGCAGGAAGGCCAGATTGCGAAATTTTTGAACGTATGCCTCGTAAAGCATGCGAAGCTGCGACTCCAGAGACTCGTATTCGTCCATATAGGCAGGTCTGAATAAGTTACCAATTTTAGAGACCCCGTTATGTCATGATTGCTTGAATAGTCAAAAAAAATCCGAACTTCAAATGTTCTTTTCCGTTTTGCCAGGAAGTCTTATTAAAAATTAACGACTACTGGCAATTCATTCACCTTACTCTTGTAGGCATGCTAACGGTCGCACATATGTGCTCATTTAATCATGTGGAGATACCTGACTGACTGGAGCTGTTGCAGCCGTTTTCTCAACCGGTCAGTTTCAGCCTGCTTCTTGACAATCTTGTTGTCTATGGCTTGCTCATCGCTCGAAATGGATTGAAAACTTCTTTCCGTTTCCTTAATCTCTTCCTGAAAATTTACGTCATCGTTTGGCAGCAAATTTTAAAATCATAAAGGTACAAGAACAGGTTAACGGCGCTTACTTGCATTTCGATATGCGCCTGTTTCATTATCGTTTCCAGCTGGCTAATGTCCATTTGCTTTTCAATCGCGCTTGAACGATATTCCTACCAGTTGGCTGGTTATTTTTCAAAATGTCTGCTCAACAATTTACCCTTGCTTCGACATCCTGCGAGAGCAGGTCGTACAGGGAAGCAGAAATTTCAGTCAGTTCACTCATCGTGGCCCGTTGTCTCGGCAATTCGCTAAGCTGAAAACACTGGATGCCTTAACATACTGTTGCTTTCGCTTCGTATCTCACTTTTTCCTGCAAACTGTTGTTCAGATTGAAGAAACAGGCGTTGGTGTCGTCGTCCCGCTGGAAGCTACTAATTGCTAGCGATTTATTTGCCTCATAAAGGGGAGCGACTATGCGAAGCAATTCCTTTAAGGCATTGCGATTCGCTTGATACAACCTTCTTGGGTTCAGTTTCATTCCCGTCTGACGGTACTGAATAAATCAGTTGTTGTATGGTCTCGTAAGGCGAAATCATCAATTGACGCTACGTACGATAAACATCACTGCTGTTTTCACAAAAAGGGGCGCGATTTGTTTCAGTGCTGATGTCTCTTGGCAAATCGTGGTCATCTCCGTAGCTGTAGAGCATAACTCGCTTGACTGGGAGGTTATACGCGTGAGCTAACAAACCATTCGCAGATCCAGCGAAGAATTTCAGCGGTCAAGGAAAAGTTTGGCCTTCGATAATTTCCAAACGTAACAGGTTTTGGACAGTTCAGCGATTCCAACATGGACTTCAAGTCTGCAAGCAATACTTCAGCCAGCATGCAACAGCGCAGCAATACATCCTTTCGTCCTTGCATATTTGTTAAGAGCTACATTTGCCAAAGACTAGAAAGCAGTCCCAATAGTTGATCCAATTCCATTTGCAAATCCCAGTTTAATCAAACCCTGCAGAATCGTAACCGCCGAACTCACGAAAACGTGATAACTACGCAGTATTACTGTTATTTATACTGTAATGCTTCTGCGATGTTACAAACGATCATTTCGTACCTTTCAAATCTTTGTACGACATTCCTGCAATGCGCTAGACAACTTACCACGTTGCTAGGCAACCGAAAATGCCCATCTCGTTGCGTGGCAACGTAATGGGCATTCCCAGCATACTCTGTTAGCACTGAAGCAATGAACGTGATTTGTGGACTTAGGCATTGACGTACACAAAGATTGGGACCAGCGTTTACTCAAAAGATCAAAATAACTTGCTAAAGTACAATGGATATAAACGTTGCGAATTTAAAGATATGCGGTTGCGATGCGTTGCACATTCCAACGCGCTTGACGAGCCAGGATACATTCGCCTCTTGTAAATGCCCACAGAGTTTTCAGTCGACATAATAATGTGTTTAGTTTCGTTTGATTTGGCACCTGAAGATTGTAATAACATAATCTGCTGCTTTATTGAAGATGACGCTTTATTGCTGCTTTATTGAAGATGGTATATATATATATATATATATATATAATATATATATATATATATATATACGGGTCGTTAGATGACATTTGTGTGTTCGACACGGTTTTCCCGTTGGTATTGTTTCAGTGTATCTGCAATTAACCAACGAACCTCACCAGTCAACGATGGGTTAGTTTATTGGTAAAAGTTGCGAGAACACTGTAACGTACGAATCGAAGCTTTCGGGACTAGAGCGTCCCGAAAGCTTTTCGATTCGTACGTTACAGTGTTCTCGCAACTTTTACCAATAAACTAACCCATCGTTGACTGGTGAGGTTCTTTGGTTAATTGCAGATACACTGAAACAATACCAACGGGAAAAACCGTGTGCAACACACAAATGTCATCTCAACGACC
>CBXJ02000385.1:0-17490 GCA_000612645.2 Trichuris muris | reverse complement strand
TTGGGGACAGTAGCGGACGAGTACGGTGAGTGTCGTCTGCTGTCGCGCTGAGCGGTCGTGCTGTTGCCTTCGCTTGTTGTCGTGTGTTCCATTAAACGTTATGGCCGAAGACACTGTCCGAGTAAACGCTACAAATGGCGACCGCGGCAGGATGCCGCGAAATGAAGTAGTAATGCCTCTATCTTTACCGCCCCTCGAGGCAAATGCGGCGAACGCGGCGCAATGGTTTGAGCGCCTGGAAGCTTTCTTTGAGATTCACGGCACCGCTAACGAGCGGAAAGCAGCAGTCCTGCGATTTTACTTATCGGATGAGCTGCGCCAGCTACTCCCCGGACTGGGAGCAAGCACGGGAGACAGCTATGAAGAGCTGCGCCGGACCCTGGTACAATATTTGCGTGACGAAGGAGTTGGCATCGTCGCACGCAATGCGTTCTTCTCACGCAGGCAACGTGAGGAGGAAAGGCTGCAGGCGTTCATGGCGCACCTGCGTATGCTCTGCAGTCAAGCGTTCCCCGACTTGAAAAAGACGGAACAAGCCACCTTAGTGGTCGACCAATTCACCCGAGGAGTGCAGTCGGATTCTGTAAGAGCCGCGCTTGTCAGAGCGCGTTGTGCCACGCCCGAAGCAGCGCTTGACCTTGCTGTAGCCGAAGAGAAAGACGTTGCTATTATTTCGTGCCTGTCGGCATCCGGCACGGCAGCTCCCGCCAATATCGTCAAATCGCCCGCCGGCGAAAACGCCCAGATCGCACAGGCATCGTCCATCGCAGCAGAGCCGGACGACGTTCAGCAGTTAACAGAAGCGGTACAGCGATTGTTGACGCAAATGACCAGGTGCTGCAATACGACGCGAGAACGTCGCCCCGAAGCGCGTCGGCAGGATCGGTGGAGTGGAGCGACGCGATGTTTTAACTGTGGCGGCAAAGGACACACGGCTCGCGTGTGCCCCTCTCCAGCTAGGCGCATGCGACGGAACGGGCAAGATGCTGCGACACGAAGGGGCGAAACCGGCCCAAACAGCCGTTTGATGGATGAATCGTATACGGAGGTGACGATGACGGTGGCTCTCGTAGAAAGTTGCTCAGCAGTAAAAGCTTTAGGCTGCATCTCGGGATGCCCGACGGAACTAACCATTGATACTGGCGCCGCCGTCTCGCTAATGGACTATAAACTTCTCGGTATTCTTCAGCCGGCCAGGCTACTTGACGTACGCAATATTCGAGTTCTTACAGCAACTGGATCCGAAATGAAAATAGCTGGAACATGCACGGTAGACGTTTCGATCGGCGGAGCCCCAGCAAAGAAGCACACTGTGTTGGTTGCCCACGGCCTCACATGCCCTTGCCTCATAGGTGCCGACTTCTTACGCAGGCACGGGTGTGTGATCGATTTTACTACGGGAATTTTACAGATCGGTAGCTATGACGTCGAATTGAAATCGGAAAGTGGAAATGACCGCACGATTGCGCTGATCGGACCCGCTCAAAGAGAACTAGGTAGTTGCGACGAAGTTATAGACGCCATGTGCTCGAAAAGTACAGCACCACAGGAGGTGCTGGTTCCGTTGAGAAAGACCTTGTCAAAGTATCGCGATGTGATATCCATGACTGATGATGACCTTGGCCGCACTTCGGTGGTAAGACACGAAATACGAACGGGCAACGCTAAGCCGATAAAAATAGGACCACGCCGAACGCCCTACCGTCACCGGTCCACCATGGAAACATTGGTCAACCGAATGCTCCAGCAGGGTGTAATTGAACAAGCGTCAGGGCCATGGTCCTTCCCCGTAGTACTCGCTCCGAAGAAAGACGGCAGCTTACGTTTTTGCGTCGACTATCGGAAACTGAATGAGGTGACGGAAAAAAATGTCCAGCCCCTCCCACGTATCGACGATGCATTGGACGCTTTAGCCGGCTCGAGCTGGTTTTCAACCCTAGACTTGGCCTCCGGATACTGGCAGGTAGAAGTTGAAGCCCGAGACAGGCCAAAAACCGCGTTCAGTACTCCTTCAGGACTATACCAATTCCGTGTGATGCCCTTCGGGCTATGCAACGCACCGGCGACGTTTCAACGCCTTATGGAAAAAGTACTCGAAGGACTCCAGTGGCGTACTTGTTTGGTATATTTAGACGATATAATTGTTTTTGCGAGAACACCAATCGAACAAATGCAGCGTTTAGATGAAGTACTGAACCGACTTCAAAAGGCCGGCCTCAAACTAAAGCCCTCAAAATGCAAAATCATGACGACCGAAGTTGTTTTCCTCGGACACACAATCTCTGCTAACGGCATCGCTACGGATGCTTCGAAATGCGCCGCGGTAGAACGCTGGCATCCGCCACGATGCCTCAACGAGCTACGCCAATTTCTCGGTTTGGCATCTTACTATCGGAAGTTCGTCAAAAACTTCGCCACAATTGCAGCCCCGCTCCACCGCCTGCTCCGCAAAGACAGTAAATGGGTGTGGAACCAAGATTGTGAACAAGCGTTCCAGCAGTTAAAGCGAAATCTCCTGTCAGCGCCTGTTTTGCGCTTACCCGATTTTACCAAAACATTTATTCTAGACGTCGACGCCAGTGGTGAAGGGCTAGGCGCCGTCTTATCCCAATGTTTCGCCGACGGTGAACACCCTATTGCGTACGCTAGCCGTACGTTATCAAAACCAGAACGCCGATACTGCGCCACTCGCCGCGAGCTACTCGCGCTTGTATGGGGCACGAAGCATTTCCGACCATACCTCTATGGCGCACGTTTTATAGCCCGAACGGACCACAATTGCTTAGTATGGCTCAACAGCTTTCGTGAGCCCGAAGGTCAAACAGCCCGCTGGCTTGAACGTTTGGCTGAATTCGATATGGAAATTCGCCACCGCCCTGGACGACTCCACGACAACGCCGACGCCTTATCCAGACCGCTGTGCCCTCAATGCGGTAAGCAACTGGTATCCATCGACTGCGCGCAAGTCACCTTACCACCGCCACAGAACGACATGCGAGACGCACAAGATACCGATGACGAAATAAAAGTACTGAAAGACTGGATCCGCAACGGCAACTGGCCAAGCCGTTGCCCGGAAGGGACCAGCCGTAACCTCCGCATTCTATGGGGCCAAAAAGATGCCCTTTTCTTGGACGACGGGATTCTTCTACGCCGTTGGGACGACTGCAGTCGCCAGCAACCGCGACGATTAATTGTTGTACCATCTCGTATGCAAGCTCAGGTATTACGCGGACTCCATGACGGCGTTGGCGGTGGCCACTTTGGCAAACAGCGAACTTTAGCAAAAGCGCGTTCTAGATTCTACTGGCCAGGAATGGCCAAAGACGTGGACCTTTGGTGTAAGTCATGCGACGTTTGTGCACGCAGGAAAGGCTATCGTCGCAATCGATTACCCTTACAACCGTTGCTTGCTGGTTACCCTTTTCAACGCGTCGGCATCGATTTCCTCGGTCCCCTACCGACGACAACGAATGGAAAACGGTACGTCCTCGCCGTCTGCGATTATTTCACGAAATGGACCGAAGCCTACGCTACAGAAAACATGGAAGCAACAACAGTGGCAAAACTGCTCATCGACAACTACATTACCCGTTTTGGCCCCCCAGAATCGGTACATTCCGACCAAGGCCGCAATTTCGAAGCACTATTAATGACCGAACTCTTCCGCCTCTTAGACGTGAAGAAAACGCGAACAACACCTTACCACCCTCAATCGAACGGCTTGGTTGAACGATTCAACAGGACATTGCTTGACACACTAGCGGCCCTCGCGAAGGATTTCCCCGACCGCTGGGACGACATGTTGCCCTGGGCAACCTTTGCTTACAACACCAGCAACCACGAAACGACGGGAATCTCCCCGTTCCTCGCGCTTTTCGGACGAGAGGCTCGACTGCCCATCGACCTCCAGTATGACCTCCCGGCAAGCGACAATACCGAATCTCTAACCACTTACGTGCAGGAACTAAGAAAGAACCTCGAACACGTCCATGCTGCCATCCGACAGCATCTGCACGCTAAGCAGCAGGGACAGAAAACCTACTACGACCGTCGCCGTCACGGGAACCCTTTTCAAAACGGCGACCGCGTCTGGCTCGCAGTACCCCAAAAGGGGAAAATAAGCGCTCGATGGGACGGCCCCCTTCGTCATCAAGAAAAAAATAACTGACCATGTGTACCGACTCGATCGGAGACCCAGGCGAGACGTCGTCGTCCACGGCGACCGGCTGAAAAGATACGACGACCGTCCTCCACGCCTCCAACCAGAACCCTCCGTCGCAGAACCTCACTTGGCACTACCAACGCCGCCGCCCGACCGGCCATCGGCTCCACAACCGGTCTCCATCCCTCCGAGGCCACGGCCAAATTGCCCACCACCGGTCGAGACCCACCCTGCCAACACGCCACCAGCTCCTGTTCCGGTGTCACCGCCTCCGTCCACGCCCCCGCAGACTCGCCCTTCACGGGACCACAGGCGACCAGATCGCTTCCGCGATTACATTCTGTACGCACTATCATTCGGCCGAGCCGGCCTCAACAGGAGGGGGAGTAGTGTAACGCGAAGAGATTCGCAGGTTCCGGTTGGGGACAGTAGCGGACGAGTACGGTGAGTGTCGTCTGCTGTCGCGCTGAGCGGTCGTGTTG
The DNA here is from genome assembly GCA_000612645.2 of Trichuris muris. Taxonomy (NCBI): domain Eukaryota; kingdom Metazoa; phylum Nematoda; class Enoplea; order Trichinellida; family Trichuridae; genus Trichuris; species Trichuris muris. Next base: position 12,843 of record CBXJ02000385.1, on the reverse strand, counting down.
TTGCCTTCGCTTGTTGTCGTGTGTTCCATTAAACGTTATGGCCGAAGACACTGTCCGAGTAAACGCTACATTTTCAATAAGTTTGTCACATTGCGGTTGTATGTTTCCCTGTCCAAAATCACTACTACGTTGCCTTTGTCCGCTTTCGTGATCAAAATGGATTGTTCTTTTTTTAGTCCGTTGATGATGCGATGTTCCATATGCGATAGGTTCAAGGGTGGTAGATATCTGTGGTTGGTGGACAGTTTGCTATCGATGATCTGATTGTGTCACCTCTCAAGCGCTCTTCATTTCTAATTATGGAGGCATTGACAAACAAGATCACTTTAAATGTCCAACGGGTTACATTGAAGAAAAGAAAAAAATGGTTTAAAGAATACAATGTTTCTCCAGTTTAAAATACTTTACGGCCCCATGTCTTGTCAAAAATTTCAATTTGGATAGACACATGCGCTGAGGACGGGACAAAGAACAGTCCCGAAAGCTTCGCAAAGAATAAAATCTTTGTCAACGGGTGTTTGCCGTAATTTGACATTTAATACAATATCAAAATTTCTCTACACTGTATCCCCCGTTATGGTACTAAGCTTTAATAACTAGGGCGGATTGCGAAATCGACGCGGTCCAAGGTAGGACCCAACTGATGTAGCATCTGCCTAGGTCGGCTGAGCAGGAGTGCCTCCAGACTGACTGACCAACCTGGGCGGTAGCCGTTATTTTTGTGCACTGAAGAAGGGCAATGGTTATGCCCGAAAGCTTTGCCAATAAAAGCTTATTAAAGCTTAGAAAAAGCTTATTAAAGCTTAGTACCATAACGGGGGATACCGTGTAGAGAAATTTTGATATTTGAAAATACCCCGTATGAGAAGAAGAAAAAAAAGAAGATACGATTTAATACTATAAACATAATCTATGTCTCCAGTGCGCTTTGCTCGCGTACTCGTCGACTGATGATGGCTGTCGTTTTCGCCGATACCTAAGCTTGGACCTAAACGCATCCGATCTTTTCAGTGCGCTCTGCTTTCGTACTTGTCGACTGATGATGGTTGTCGTTTTCGCCGATACCTATGCCTTGACCTAAACACAGCCGATCTTTCCTTTGCGCTCTGACCTCTTCCGCAAAACATCGTTCTTAAAAGAAAACCGACCTTCGCTTTTAATGCAGCAACGCGATGACTGGTCACCGTTGTATTTCTCCCGCATTATCTTCATGGGCTGGTCGCTTCCTAAATACCACTACAATAAGCAACAAACTATTGTCCATTCAGTTATTAATTCAGTAATAGTACCTTGGAACCACGTTCCTGTTTTCGGCGACACCTTTCGGGACTGCTACCTGCAGCACTGCCACAGGACGTCGTCACTTTCCTCCCTGTACTCCTATGTTTGACCACAAGCGAACAGTGAACGTATGACCGTTTATTACGTACGTTTTTGGTATTAGCGACTTACGTCGCCAGCGATAAGTTGGAATGCGCAGGTGTTTACGCGGTAGGGTATTATGTAGGCCCGACAGAGGGTCAGGTGGCGATCAAGAGCCCCTATTTGTGTGGAGGAGATGGCGCAATAGCCGCTTTGTTTGCGTAGGTTCGTGCATACCACACTGGTTTCAACGCCTTTGTCACGGTTAATGGAAGGATGACGTCTGACGTAGAGGGCCTCTTTCATCTTGCGCAATTGGAAGTGGCTCTTGCAACACATGTGGTAGGCGCAAGGTCAGCTGAACATTGAGAGTACTGTTCGAATACGGCTACTACTGTTTGCTCCGCGTTCTTCCTCGACGTACGCATTCTGTGCCGTTAATCCGGCCCTTGTCATTTTCGGAACGGGTCACATAACCCGTGCGTTCACATACACGGTAAGTTCACAGGCTTCCACGGCAGGTGCGACCCGTCACAGCAATGTGAGGGAATGGATTAACGGAGCACAATGCATACGTCATGGCAGATCGGAGATCAAAGGAGATCGAAGGCGTGTCAAGTAGCTCAGCGGTAGTCAAATAATGGGACAGTGTCCGTGTTGGGCTGATCGGGTGCCTACCATATTATGTCTCCCGAGCCACTTCCAGCTCCGTAAGATCAAAGAGGCCTCTGCATTATGACGTCATCCTTCTAATAGCCGTGACGAGTGTGTCGACACCGGTGCGGTATGCACCAGCCTACACAGACCAATCGACGTGACCGTTCACCAGTGGTCACCATCTCCCCATAGCGACAATACACCCTCTCTACAGCAGCAGCGGGGCAAGAGACACGGAAAACCCGAATTCTGTCCTTAACTTTCTCCTGTTATGCTGCTGGAACGCCACGTGTGAAATCTTTCATCTTGCCGCTTCCAGACAAGTTCATCACTCACATTTTGCACCTTCTATTCTCTTGACAGCAAGGACTAACCTCCAGCTGCCGTACTGCGCCCTCCTTGCTTAGAATTCCACAAAGGTTCCCTCTCGGTCTTTTCGAATATGTGACGGTGACGCACCCCCACGTGAATTTATCATCTACCTTTCACGCAGTAAATTTCTGACGTTGCGCTACGCAGCAATGTTCACATCACAGCTTTAATACGCTTTGAAATGAAACTGCACAATTGTACACAAGATGAGCACATTATGACGGCGGGTAAAGGGAGGCAATGTCTTTCAGCAGCTGCTCGAATGGCTGCTGATTCCGACATCTCCGGCGCCACACCTCCTCTCCCAAATGCAAGTGCAACATGCTGCGTGGCATTCCGCATCGCACCTTGACAGAGTGCTTGAGCTGCGCCCAAAGCGATTCTATGTCCTGCGTGTGGGCGCCGGTCTCCCTGTTCACGAAGTTCACCGAGTGGTTCACCGAGGCGGGTGAACTCCTCAGTGGAGAGCCTTGAATAAACCCTCCACTGATCCGTCATAATGGTGCTACCGGGGTGTACGTGATTCTTGATCAAGTCAATGAGCATCGCTTCGATCGGTCTTTCATCGGTGTTGCGAAGAATTCCCGTGTTTCGCGGCAGAGGCCGCTGAACGCCCACTGCTGGGGGAGAACCCCTCCGAGGTTATATTTTCTTCGCGAAAATAACGTTTCGTCCAAGTCTACGGTCAGACCAGCGCCGCCAATCTTGATGTCTCCACCGCTGCCGCTTGGGCCGCCAGTTCCCTCATCCAGTAGTTCCAATTCACTGCGGTATTTGTCCCCATCTCTTAAACTAGTGATTCTCAAGGGGGTTACATGGGACCCCTGGGGGTCCCAGGGGGTCCCAAATCGCCAAGGGGTCCCTGTGGGGTCCCGTTTGACGAAAGGGGTCACATGGGACCCCTTAGTCATCAGATTGAAACTGACTGAAATGGTTGCAACTCGGCTGCAGACGCCACCGTAGTTGCATCGGGAGGTGCTGGCAACCCTCCGCTCAACCATTTCGAGCAGTCTGCGCATGCGAAGCTAACCAAGATCGCGAATGCGATCGCGAGCTTAGGAAACACTGCTTAAGTCGTTGTGCTTCAGTGGAAGCATTGATCGGCGAGATAAGTATCACATCGTCGAGAATAGCGACGTACACTTTTTCTCTTTATGTTGACAATGACTGCACGTGAAGCAGATGGTTTACTTCAGGATGCAAGTTGTGCTTGCTGCTTTCTGAGAAAGCGCTGTATTTCCATCTGTTTTACAATTCAGCAGCATTAGTAGGTTCCATAAATACGTATGTTATTCCCTGCCGCGCCTATAACTTGCTGGTTCTTCGTGACTGAGTTGTGTAACCTGTATCCTAATGTGTGGGCCGTGGTGAAAAGATGGCTCATCTGTTTTCCTTCATCATCGCTAGTGGAACGCGCATTTAGTGTGGTCACAGACCTCATGACGAAGAAGCGTAACCGGCTGCAGTTAGTGAAGCGAGGTGACCTGCGCTTGCGCGTTACCTCCATGTTGCCGAACACTGATAAGTTAGTCTGCTCGCAACTATGTCAGCCGAGTATCTCTCGTTGACATTGTACAAAAACTGATTCAGCAAATAAATTGGCATGCTTCCATACAGACTTTCTTGCCGGTCTCACTGAACCTATCCGTTTCCGCTCACACTGACTGGATGCATTGTAGTTAGCATAGATATGACAGAGAGCGGTATAAATTTTACCGTAATAGGAGCGGAGGGACAATATCTGATGGTAATCACTGAATCTAACCGCTCCTGCGCTCTACAATTCCAGCCAATCAGCGCACGCTAAACTGACCAACCAGTGTAGGGGGTCCCAAACGGTCTGAAACTTCTCACGGTGGTCCCAGGCGGTTCTGAGCTTGAGAAACACTATCTTAAACGAATACCCCGTATGGCCATCATTATACATCATGCAACCATCATACCCAGCTCGTGCGTGCAGTTCTTTATGCTGTTCGTTCTGCGGCACCACATGTACATAAAGAGAACTGCGATCTCCATGGACGTTCTTCTACGTGGTCCTATTAAACATAAATTGCAATGCACGTCTACCTAATCTCTTCTTACCATCGAACCACGTCCCGCACCGAACTGAAACCTCCTGATTGCACCCTCCAAACTGGCATCTCTAAGCCGGACAACGGTTCCTTCGACTTTCCTTCTGCTTCATACTGTGGCCACTTGCACAGTTTCGCTCACGATGCAACAACCCGTTTTGTTGCAGGTACTCCACCATCTGCATATCACTCATTCGACAAAGACTCCTGTACGTCACCATCTCGACTCATTCCTTAACTTATTTCCGCGCCCTTTCATAAGACAGCACAGCAAGGTGCCCCCTAGCGGCGTGAAGCCGTCACAGTGTGCGAGGCAAAAGGGATCCTAGCGTATTTATTTTTTGATTTTCTTTGTGTTACCAGATATATACTGCCACTTATTATTTTGTAAACACTTACTGCTAGATTTACTTTTGTTGCAATGAGTGCCAGACGTCTATGATCTGTACTGACGTGTGCGCCTCCAAAGAGGAAAGAAAAGGAGTGATATTAGTGACAAAACTAGAAGTTATGCAGAGATTGCTGATGGACAGTGAAGTGTGAACATTGCTGAAGCTCTTGGCTTACCGCCAACTATTGTGCAAACGATTTGTACTAACGCTGAGAAGATTGAAGCTTACCCCTAAATCGTAGCGTTTGTTCATGCTAGCACGTTAACTCGTAACAGAAGTGACACAATGGAAGAAATGGATAGGCTTTTAAGCTGACAGAATGAAAATAAGCGGGTACAAATACTACAAATAAGCGGGTACAAATACTACAGAGTGATATACGAACAGAAGAAACACGTGCGTTGCAACAAACGTTGGACAGCTTTTTGACAGTCCCAGCAAAGCAGGGAATAGGTTTACTACAGCTTGATTAAGCGATCGTCTCATTCTTATAGGAGAATCTTAACAGTGCTTAAAAGCCGTACTTGTTTCAATGTTTGAAATTAAAATTTTAATGCACCACAGTTCAAACGTTAGGTAATGTTTTCTTGGCCGTATATATACCGGCAGAACGTAACTCCCACGCGTACTATCTGTGTAACGGCAAAAGTAGTTTCGTTATACGTCGCGTTTCGAAGAAGGCATCTGCGACGTTAAGCAAGAACTACCTGTAGTTATTGTCTGGGGACGGCATGCGAACATTACGGTGTATTTACTATGGTTAACTTCAGTGCCTCAATCCAAATTGCGATTCCAGCTGACGTTAAGGGGATCCGCCGTAGCGTTATATCAGTAGTTGCTTTCATGTGACAAAATTTTAATAACTTGTACTTCAAGTGTTGTAAATGCCGGTAATCGTAGTAGCTTTGTGAAGTGCTTAATCAGAGAGAGGATGTCAGTATCTAGCCTTAGGCAATGTCATGACGGCGCCTGTAAATTGCTAACAAACTCATTGTTATGCGCCATTGTTCTCAGATAGTTCACAGACTTCGTATCTACAAGGCTATACAACTTTCTATCTATATCCGGTTTCTGGCAAACCCTTGTAAGGCTGCTCTTCGTATGCGGGTATAAGGACTTCGCTAATGCCACAGTCACTTTGGCAATAATGTGTTGAGTATCCAGCCTCCCCGGGCGGTCCTACACATCCAGGTTGTCCAGGTGGACCTGTGAAAAACATTTGCTGATTTACAAATAAGATTCCATGAAAAATGCAACCTTGTGGTCCCTTAAGACCGTTTAGACCCAGTGGACCTGGAATTCCTGGCATTCCTGGTGCTTGCATTGCTTTACCGCATAGACCTTAGGAACATAGTAGCGTTTTTCACATGTGATGAGAGTGCATTGAAGAAGTACCTGGCAATCCTTTTGGTCCTTGTAACCCTGAAGTTTGACTCGCAGTTGAAGAAATCAATAAAATGTATAATTACCCAATGGACCTGGTGGACCCTTGTTTCCCATTCCTGAATAACCAGGTTCTCCAGGCGGTCCATGAACCCCAGGAAATCCTGTGGGGCCTTTTCTTCCCTGTGACCCTGGTAGACCGGTTAACCCAGGGATTCCAGGCATACCTGGTTGGCCACGTTCTCCGGGATATCCTTTATTCCCGCTGATTCCTCGTTCTCCCTGAAAGCCCGCGTTTTTGAACCATTTTGTTCTCCTTCATTACTTGATATCCTCGAAGCCCTGGCGGACCAGCTGAACAAATTGTGCAGGGAATTTCTAGTGCTCCTGCCAAATTTATATCTTTTCCGTCTTCTCCTGGTTTCCCTGGCTTTCCTGGGTCTCCGGGGACTCCATCTTCACCTGAGTTGTTTTATCTAATGGCATCCAGGTATCTGTGTAAAAGCACATTACCTTGGTTTCCTGGAAGGCCTGGAAGTCCGGGTGGGCATGCCAATTGAGTGCAACCTGTCGAAAACACCATCCTGACTACGCAGTCATTGTCGTTTACACTGACTTGGGCATGTTGGTCTACTAAAGCATTCTGGTTGTTCACCACAAACATAGCGTTTTGTTTTGCCATGAATATTTTCGCTGCTCATTTCATGGTAGATACGGTCAGACGAGAGCTAAAAGGGAAATGGAATCTTAGCTGTCAATCAAGACTGGATTTACCTTGAAATGACTAGCGCGTTCATTGACGTCATCGTTGAGTTTTTTAATGTAACGGCAAAAATAAGGCGCATACGCAGTTATAAATATGACAGAACCGACGCTCAGAAATACCGTCAGTGTGGCAAGCAGTTGGAAACCATCTTTAAACCGTTGATCTTGTTGTTTCCATTGAACGTTTGTGTAACCTAGCTTTGCCGAAAACGTCATTCGGAATCAGGCAGATAAAAGAAAAGTCGAAATCATGTTCATAAGGCGGCAGTTCAATACATCATATATCACAAGCACGATTGTAAGCGGTCACGTTTAAAGGTCGTGCCGGTCGCATGTTGTCGTATGATTTTGCGGTCGTTGTACTTTTGGCCTTGACTGGTCGTGTCATTTGAACTGGTGGAAAATTTTAATAAACTTGCTTGTCTTCTCGCCTTGAGGACGCCTACGTCAAATTAGGTGTGAGCTGGACACTGTTAGTGCTGCATACTTGCTTAAGTAGTTCTTTCTTAGAACATATCCAGAACGTCTCACTTTCTACTTAAGTTTGGTAATTGTTGAATACATCCGTCATCTCGCGCCTCTGCTCATGCGGCTCCTGGACATCTGTCAGGAGAAGAAAGCACACAAAGGACGCCGATCACTCGCTCTGCGCCCTAATCGCTTCTCCTTTGTTCGCTCGATAATGGCGCTCCAGCTGCTTCACGCTTTTATGTCTTCTTGTAGTTTTTCCCCCGTGTGTGCTGCTGTTTAATAAAAGCCTGTGTAACGTCTTGTGCTGTACGTTCCCTTAGTATGGTCGTGCTGTTCTGCTTCCAACAGGTTATGGGCCCAGCACGCTTCCTCTGCGCCTGAGGAAAGATTTTGCAATCGTAGTAGTTAGCACCGACCATGAACGCGGCTGTCGGTAAGGACACCGTTACTTTGTTGAATGGTGGGAACTACATGTACTGGAGGACGAAGTTAAAAGCGATTCTCATTCGAGATGACCTGTGGGATGTTCTGTCTGTTCCAAAGACTGAAGAACCCACGGAAGCTTGGAGGAAGCTAAACAATATGGCTTTGGCTTTGATCACCTTGTTGGTGGATGACAACCAACTGCTGTATATCGCTAATGGCGCTCCGGCTGCTTCACGCTTTTATGTCTTCTTGTAGTTTTTCCCACGTGTGTGCTGCTGTTTAGTAAAAAGCCTGTGTAACGTCTTGTGCTGTACGTTCCCTTAGTATGGTCGCGCTGTTCTGCTTCCAACAGTAATATAACCTTTTATGCTCCATAGTTCCTGTTAACCATTGGTAACCATTTTTGAGTGGCGCATTTATTTTTCTATTAATAGTAGGCGTGTGAAATTGTCGTGCAGTTAATATACTTCGTTCGTTATAACTGTCCTTCGACTGCAGTCATTCGAGCGTGGTTACTGACGCTAGGAGTGTGTCGGGTCAGCTTGAAGGATTCGCGATATCTTGTTGAAGCGTTACTGATTTGCATTTTGCTGTTCACTGGTTTCATTGCGGCCTCGCAAAAGTGTATAACGATTAACCGTTGACATTGTCCGCCTTCTCTGAGGTTGATTCTTCAACATACTAAGTGAGCTTTTCTTTGTCTTTTTACGAAAGTCCCATTTGGTGCTTTAGGTATTTTATTGATGGAGAGCATTTACACAGCGAAGCTTTCATGTCTGACCATGATCCATCCTAATCGCTTTCTTTAGTCGCTTGTCCGAAAAGACCCCATCACTATATCCAAGATAGAAACAAACGGCACCTTCCTGTTTCGATAAAGCATTACTTGAGGTGTTTCGACTGGTTGCTTATCGTTACATGCATCTGTGTTAAATTTGAAACTCGAAAAAGGAAGCTGATCAGTGCCCTCTTTGTACGAAGTTCTTAGAACTAACAATGACCTATAGTTTATCAGGTCGGGGAATGCATAAAATGTGTTATTTTCTTTTCCATAGTTGACTAGCATGCGATCTCAGTTTAAGCGTAGCACCTTGTAGAACTTTGTTTCTTCGTAGTATTCTGCGACGAACACGTTCTGGCATCGCAATTAATGTTTTGCTCTTCCACATGAACAATTCAGGCGTAAACCATTTGTGCATCGAAACTGAACGCGCTGGCACACTTCTTACTGTAACTTAGAATTTTCAGTCTATTGTTTCATAATTGTTTCTCCCATTTTCGATGTATTATATATGCGCATGTCCACTTTTAATTTCAGTACTATTGACATCCATGCAAATTCATATTGTCCTCTCATTGTTCAACAAAGGATTCTTGTCAGTTCACTGGAAATTCATGTTTCCCTGGTAGGGAAATAAAGAAATCAATCATTGAGTTTTGACTCATTGTTAGCTCTGAATTTCAATGATTTGCACAGTTACTTCAGTCTAAACCAGTGATGCGAAAGGCTATGCCAGATATGGTTCCCCCTTTTCCAGCTTCGAGTTACCTTCTCCCCCTGGGATAAACCGTATCGGCTGACGGCGCGAAAATTGGCGGAAAATCTTCATCGAGAACTCTGCCATTGTTGCCGTCAATTCCCCGTCCTGACTGTTGCGCGAGGGACTGTTCGCGGAACCAGTGACAGCATCTTTGCTACCACTTGCTTCTGCATAGCAGATCTTCGCATACAAAGGCAACGTTATGTGTACAATTTCATTTGTTCAGGCGTCGCGTTTATTACTCTGAAGGGCAGGAAGCGCGCAAATCAATTATCCTTTCAATATTGGGCCTCATTGACGTGACCCGCAGTCGTAAATCACCCAGATTGATTACTTAGAGGCGATTCTGCTTCTTCGTGACGAGATACATGAAAAGATAAGCGGGGATCTGACGGAAAACTTCCACGGGGAAACCCCACCTCCCATAAATTCCTCCGGCGCTCTGGCAATATCGCTCCTTTTACCTTCACCGGCCCCAATCGCCCTTTTCGCGCTTATCGCACCCCTGGACTTCAAAATCGCCCCCTTTGCCCATAACTGGTCTAAACTAAATCAACCTTTATTCTGTACCAACCTGTTCAGTGCGCAGAAGAGAAATAATGTCAGGCTGTATTTTCACATGACGGGCAAGTTACAAGTTGCATTTCTTTTAGTCAAGCAGGAGCATTGTGGGAAGACACCTGGGAATTAGTATAAATTTTAATTAATTTCGCAATTGAAAAGAATAATTTAACTGAAGAACCTATGCCATGGAATGCTACAGGTCACTCTTCGAAAGACGACTCGCTGTAAATCTCAGCCGCGTGTGTGTCTAAAAAATAAACGGGTATGATAATTTTGTTCTTGGTTGGCATACTTTTGCGTTATCTAGCGCATGTATGCTCACGACTTTCTTTAGATGACCCAAATGTGCAATGATTTTAAAAATGTCAGATACACTACGAAGCCTTGAGACTCATGAAATGGTCTACGTTCTGACATTGCTTGTTTCTGAGTATTTTAACTTAATTTATGCTACATACTTTTCCATCTTATATTCTCATGATCATTAGTTCAGTATTGCATTTTATTACTGACAGTTTCATGCAAATTTGTAGGTTTAATGTCGCGTTTAATGTAAGAGATTACTCCGCCGTGCAAAGGTTGCTAGCGATGTTTAAAGTTGATGAGAGTTAAGCAGTGATTTTGTTTAAATCAGTGATTCACTCTCGCTGGCGACGTTCGGTCGGTATCGACTGAGTCACCGAGGTCGTTTACTAAATAAAGAACTACAAGCTATCGAGGTTTACAATGGAGTCTACCATTGTAGGCCACGATGCTTCAATGTCTTCAGCGATAATTAATGCTTATCGAACCGTTACGAAGCATCCTATTTTCAATTATATATATATATAGAGTATACTTTTCTTCTTATTTTCTCTTTAAACGGGGAAAGGTGCATTTCTGCTGACAGATTCTTGAACACGGTATCACCCGTTACGTAAAAGCGTTTATTTCCAAACGCAGAGCTTTCGGCTACAGCTCATGTAGCCGTCATCAGTGCACAATAAAATATGTCGACTGCCCAGCCAGCCGACGGTTCAGCAAGCTCCTCTGCTAGACCATCCGGGCTGGCGACATCAACTATCAGGTACTACCCATATATATATATATATATATATATATATATATATATATATATATATATATATATATAATTGAAAATAGGATGCTTCGTAACGGTTCGATAAGCATTAATTATCGCTGAAGACATTGAAGCATCGAGGCCTACAATGGTAGACTCCATTGTAAACCTCGATAGCTTGTAGTTCTTTATTTAGTAAACGACCTCGGTGACTCAGGCGATACCGACCGAACGTCGCCAGCGAGAGTGAATATGTAGCTATATATATGTAGCTTACCACCGGAAGCTCAATCGACCTAAAACTTATCCCGGAGTTCGATGGGATCTCGCTACCCGTAGCTGAATGACTAGAAAAGGTCGAGTTGGTTTGCGAGCTGTCTGGTGTGGAAGACGTGGCTCGAGTCATCCCCCTACGGTTGACCGGTGGGGCCTTTTCTGTCTACCAGGAGTTACCGGTTGGGGACCGACGCAAAGCTGAGAAAATACGAGAAGCCCATCTGGCTGAGTTCGGGGTTGACAGATTCGTCTCATACATGCAGTTCAGAGAGAGGAAGCTGCGGTTAGGGGAAGTACCTGATGTGTACTTGGCGGACCTGCGACTCCTCGCTCGTCGTGCCGGTTGCGAATCACAGGAAATGTTAGCAGCTGCTTTTGTCGATGGGCTACCGGAGAAGGTTCAGGAAGCGATGCGAGCTAGTGCCCGTATGGAAACCCTTTCTTTGTGCGAATTATTGGCGCGTGCTCGTGCGATGTTGGCAACAGAGCCACCCAGCAGCAACGCAGACAGTGGACTGGTAGCAGCCGCAAGTTCCTTGACTCTAGCTGCTGCGACATCGAGCTTTCACTGGCAATGCTATGCGTACGGTGGCATTAATCATTTCGCTAGAGTGTGTCCGACGCGGCACCGCGAAGGGTGGACCACCCGAGCGACTGGAAAACGGCTTCGTAAACGCAATCGAGGACCCACCCAGTCTACCATCGAAGCAGGGAAACGTGTGACGGGAAGGGGCACCTGCGCCAGCCCTCTCCCTTCTGTGACTAAGGCGCTACCAACTGTGCAGATGAAGGTTAATGTAGTGTATCGCCCCGTGCTGGTGGGCACGGGTTGTAGCACATGCATTGCATACGTCACTTGTTGCGGAACTTGGCGGAAGCAGCAGGTTAATGTAACTACGGTGAGTGGTAAGCCACTAAATTGCACAGGCATGAGCGCCATCAAACCGCAGCCATCCAGAGTAAAGCTAAGTGTGATTGAGGCAATTGTCACCGGAAAGAGGCCGCTTGGATTCGATTTTATACTTGGTATGAATGGCATCGCGGCACTTGGTGGGGTAGCGGTGACTGATGGGCAACATGTGAAGGTTGGAGTTGGAGACGCCGTTGCCGCAGCAGTTCGTAATGGTTACGAGATTAGACTCCAGGAGCCAGACGTCACGATCATTTACGCCCCAGCCACACGTTGTTGGACAGCTCAGTGGAAGTGGGCAAATGGCAAGGAACCAACCGTTTTGCGGAATAAGATCAGGGAGTACCCTCCGACCGCTGAGGCAAGAGTGAAATACGAAGAAGAGTTGAGGAATGGATCAAGAACGGTTGGTTGATCCCGTATGATGAAAATGAATATGGACCAGCTAAGGGACTGATCCGCCTTATGGCCATTTCACAGTGCAATAGGGGGATGGTTCGACCTGTTATAGACTTCAGAGAATTGAATAGGTACATACAGCCGTTCACAGCGGATTCCGACGTGTGCTGGCAGAAATTGCGCGACTGGC
>CBXJ02000384.1:0-17657 GCA_000612645.2 Trichuris muris | reverse complement strand
ACTTCTTGTTCCAATGTCCCTTGTAATGTGCTTAGTTTATAGTATTAATTGGTTATCTTATTGGTTATCCGAAAGATCAACAGATTCAAATTTTATCCTCAAATTCGCGCCAACCTAACAGCACAGATACTTTTCAAACATGGCAATTGCAAATTCCCAAAAGTTGGTCGGCGAACGATTGCGTCTTGGGGTAGCCGTTGCGCAGAAATCCCATGTGCCCACCAGTCTTGGTCAGAGCGATCGCTACATTCGGTAAGTGCTGGCCACTTCCGTTGGCACGCTTTGCACGGGCGCAAAGCAGTCATCTGCCGCGTTCAGACAAAGCACTGGAACAGAAATGGTGTCCAGTTTGTGCTCAATTGAAGCGTCCCTATAGTACTCCATGGCAGAACTGTAACCATTGATCGGGGCGGTGAACAGACCGTCGAATTCGCGAATTGACGACGCACGAATAGCCCCCTTTACGCCAGCGATCGACTTAAAAATGTTCTGGTGGCTATAAAACAATGTAAATTCAAAGATTAATTAATTTACAGACTCGGTGGCAAATTCCGCGCAACTTTTTTCCCGGAAGGGGCTGCCAAAATTTGTGTAAGCTTTCAGGCATTAATGACATGCAAGACTTCAAGCGTTTCGAACGAACAAAAATAACAGGCATACAACAATGGACCAGGGCGGATAAATAACTAGTAAGGGTGCACCAAATTGTGATCAAGAGTACACCTGTTTAAAAAGGTATGATCAGTAATGGACATATCAACTGGCGATATTAACATGTAATTACAAAAGAGATTCAGTACTTATAATTACACAAGACCGCTACTGGCATCTGGCCAACTCACCGATAAGAAACGGAAACGGAGAAGAGCGATAACTTCGGTTGACAGTGCTACTGAACAGTGGCGAAATGGATGAGTCCTTCTATTCAGCATATCCGGATCTTTTACATTAGAGGCCCGGTGAAAAACAGTAATCCGTAAATGTAACCAAAGAAATGCAGGTATTCACGAAGTCGCAAACAACCGGAAGAAAGTAAACATGACGTAGTCTTTGCGTCACAATGCAGTTGTTAGCGTGTTGCGAACGACGCTTATAGGGTAGGCATGACTTCCACAAATTGCACATCGCGCTTGGTTTTTGGTAACTTCAACAACAGACGATTTGATTCGATTTTTTCGTACCCATACTGGCAATTCCTCTTAGCCCTTATTATAGGCTTAAGCTGAGGGCAGAAAATGACGCCCGGCAGCATTGCCACAAAGGTATTAGATCGAATTGCCTTTTAGTAATCTGCTGTACGGTGGTAATGTCTTAATTGCGTAAGGGACTCATCACGGTATTGCCAGCGGTTGCCGCACCGCATGAACTCGCGCGATTAGGCTACGGTTTGGATAGATGAAGACTAACCTTAACAGAACTAGGCCATTCCACGCCATTCATATTCATTATATTGCCGAAGTTAATAAACAGTTTAAAGTGGTCAATCTGCAGGACGAACAAGTTGGTCAATGGGAAAATATAAAATGAAGAACATTCTTTGAAATGATGCAAAAGAAAACGGTACAGCGCGACAACAGTGAAACATTAAGCCGACGAGCCTTTCCTCTTTGGTAGCCAAGACTATGTCAAAGCGTGTAAAATTAATTGCTAATAGCTAGGCAAGGAACAATTCATAAATTAACTTTCTTTCTGCCAGCAAATCAAAACGGCATAACACTGATTAGTCTGTACTTTCATCTTGAACATGCGGTCCTAGGCAGAAGATGCCACGCTTCTTGCAATAAAGTGGCCAGCACCAATCATAGTCGTCGTTTGATTAAACTAATTTTTGTAAGCTGCGCAACAGGAAGGAAAACGAATAACGATTCTGATCACTGGTGCAACCATAGTAAATCACGGCAACAATAAACCGCACTCGTTCGCGTTGACAAGTTTACCTGCCACGGGCAAACAACATTAGGCCTACATTTTCCTTAGGACCATTAGAGCCTAATCCTAGACGAGGAAGCATCGGAACAACATATTTTAATCTGCGATACATCTGCAAGGTAATGGGAAGCGAAGCCTATATCCGTGCTTATGATTGGCGGTCGTTTATTATGGCAAACACACTGCATGTGACCAGTATTGAAATATTCTACAAGGCCTTACGAGCTAACACGATGGGACTGTTTCGTCTAGTGTACCAATAAACACGAGATAAAATGTTAAAACTTATTCCGACCATATGTTAGAACAATTAACGCGGCAGCAATCGCTCTATTACATTTTTACTACTACTGCTACTGCTGCTACCATTGTCATTATTATACTGTCCATCATGTTACTTATGAAAGCAGCATAGTCTTCATTTTAAAATACAGATCAAGCGGATGTAGGAAGGCATATGGCAAGCACACTGCATGTGGCAATGTGCAAAGCTTTGCATCGTTATGCAGCGGCCTTGATTACAGGCAGAACAGAAATGCACGGTGTCACATACTAGAAGTTAGCAAAATGAAACTAGTTGCATAGATAGGCTGAAAATACAACGAAATCAATTTTTATGCAAAGCGGTGAACTCACTGCGCAGAAGCAGATGGCAAGAGACCAGCAGCAGACAGCCTAAGACAGGAATGTCAACGGAAACAGGCCAAAGTCGTTGTCATTACCAGTTCTGTCGTATACGCTAACTAGGAGGTAGCAAACAAAAAAAATGGAACTCGCAGACGAGCATTGCGTTATTCTGCATATCGGACAAAGGATGACATACGTAAGGCATTGCCTTAGTTAACGCGCAGGACGTCGGGTGTACTCTTTACGAGACCCTGTTATTCTGTTTTAAGTGTGATTGCAACTGGCGCAAAATGGCAACTGCTCTAGAAGCACTTACTAAACCATAAACATGCACTAACTTTTTCAGCAACCACATATGTGTTACACAACTGATTTTACGTACAGAACAGGCGGCGGCTTGGAAGACGCAACTGCAAGGTAACAAAGTAACTTAGTAAAACTCTTTGAAGCTATCAACACCTATATATATATATATATATATATATATATATATATATATATATATATATATATATATATATATAGTTGTTGATAGCCTTAACACGCTACATTATATATTAATACACTATATATGTGTGTGTGTAGTGCGGAGCATTTTGACAGAGCAACTGGCCTCGCTGGCGATCATCCGTTCAAGTTCGCCTACTCCCTTGCGCAACTCCAAAAGCAAAACTTACCGTTTCAAGTAGCTTCGCATGCGCATTGTAACGTAACGATTGAAGGTGCATCGATTCCCAAACCTTTCCAAGCTGTGCACGCTCACTTCTAAATTCCACGGCGTGCTTATGGACAACGCGGCGTGGACGTGGCAACCTGCAGCCTCGCTTCTCGACAAGTAGTGCACTATTAAGCCGCTAAAGGAAAAGTGCCATTTTCGCCCGTATTGAAATGCTGGCGTTGCCAACCCTCCGGATGAATAGCCTACAATGAGACGTTTTGCGTCCGGCGTTCTGCTCTGAATTCTTTGAAGCGCCGCATTTAGATCGTCCGTTTTGGAGAAACAGTAGGCCTTCGGGGTCTGACGTACAACGGTGTCAGCGATATGCACGATTAATTCGCACAGCGTACCAGCAAAGGCGCGTTGGCAAGACCTCTGTTGTTGAACACCACGACGGTACAACCGAGGGGCAACAGCAGATGAACCGCCCTCAATACGTAGTTTTCAAAAGTGGAGCCTGACAAAAAACCGCGGCAATTATTAAGTAGAATGCAGGCTACTTGTACCTGTCAAACCGGGAACAATTATTACAACGCGAGACAGGGATGTCGAAACATTCAATGGCGGAAACCAATCAAGGGCAAGTTGACCTCCGTCCTCCAGTGGCAGCATATCCCTGAATAAGGGCTTTGCTATTATCATTCACGTACAGTATAAATCTAGTATGTCATAGAATAATTTGAACATAAACCTTTCATAAGGAAGCAACGGCGGTGTGCTTCCAAAGTTTCCAACTACTGTTTGCAGGGTGCCATTATAGCACCATCTTGGCGGCCTGTAAACGCCCGAAAGAACGGGACAATGATCAGACAAAACGTTCTTGAATTTGCCCTCGCCCACGTACAGGCTCGGCGCCTGAAAGGCGAACTATGCACGGAGTTACGAAAAGCAAGCAAAGTCCCACTCCGCATTTATCCTTAAACTTTACACAACACTTCTTCTTCGGGACGTTCTGTTTCGACGAGGCCATACATTGTCCTTTCGTTAGCCCAATTTGAAATCGTCACCATCGTAGGTCCGAATTTAAAACTGCCCAACGATTGCAATTTTAAACCAACCACCTGCTATCACCGAGGAAGGCACGGTTTAATGGAAATTGCGCCATCAGCCATTTGACACAGACTCTAGCAGAGAAGCTTTGGAAATGATGCTCGTCGCGGCTATTCTAACTTCGCACTTTCTTAGCTTGGCAATCAGGCGAAGTCCGGCAATTTCGGCGCGCGTCACGCCGCCAAGAAATACGACAAGGAAAACTTTGCTCGAATCAGAATTCAACTGAGGCGCCAAGCGAGCCTGGTTCAAATCTTTGAAGTGGAAAAAATTGGAAACCGTTCTCAGAGCTTGCTCTCCGGGCAAAGCGTTCTGCAATATATGCAGCACGATCTGGCAGGCTAGCGGAATGTAGGCGCCATTGAAGACGTACGACGGGCATTCTGGATTTCTGACGTCTACCCTTTCCAACGGTATCAGGTCGAACTTTTCGCAAGTCGACTGGAATGAACTTGACAGCGAAGGTTTTCGCTCCGACCGAGACGAGAGGAGCGAAGCAACCGAAGAGGAGGATTCCTTGCAGTAGAACAGCTTCATTTTGTTCAACGCATGAAAGGCGGTCAGATAATCGTATCCGTAGGCCTGCTGGAACTCGCGCTTCAACCTCGCGTAGTCCCTTTGCGGTAAGCCGCTTTGAGCAACGGACAAAAGGCAAAGAAGAGCGAATGTAACCGCCACTGGTAGCCCCTGGGCCATACAGTCTTGAATGAACTCAACGCTGCGATTGTAGTCCAATCTGCATAGTATCCGGTGCTCCATTTCGAGCAGCCGCTCAAAATCGTGACGATTCTTCTCCTCAACAATCGCCTGACAAAAGCACGATTAGCCGATTTTCCTACGGGGCAAATTGAGGAACCAACCTCGGAAAGGCCAACGTGCAGAGTTAAACTTTGCTGTTGCTGCTTCAGGCCCTTCAACGACTCCTTGACAAACTCCTTCAGTTGACTGACGTCGAATTGATGCCTCTTGTCAAAGTCAGACTGCAAAGATTCCGTGCGCTCCTTGAGCAGTGCGAACACGCGCGCAAAGTGCTGATCGCGGATGGAGGCGTAAATGGGATCGCTGCTGTGCAGCAGCAATCTGCCGCCCGGAGAGCCCTTGGAGGGTCAGCTGTTTGGGTACGCTGAGAAATCCGGAGTGCAAACCAAACTTGTCGTCAAGCAGAGCTTCGTAGGTCAGGCAGGAGAGAAGAACCGACGCAGGGTCAATGTCCCGGTCAAAAAGAATAACATGGGTGCAGCAGGCGTCCGGCAGTCTGGAGAAGCCCAGCTGCAAGCCCATGTCTTCGGTCAGGTTGGCCACAACTGGCGGACTTGCCCAAACAGAACATCTGGTCGGGAAATGGCCCAAACAAGGACTGAAAGTGCCACAACGCTTGAGCAACCGTCTGGAACCAAATGTTGGTGTCATCGACGAACGTGGAGGAAAAGTTTGGTAATTCCAAGCTCAGCAAATTCGCTGTCTAACGGCAACAGGACCAGTGAACTCGTCAGTTTGCAGTTCCATAAGCGCCATACCGCTCAAGCACAACGTCGCAAAGAGCCAACTTTTTAGGAACGTACACCAATTGACACTTGGCTGATACTGCGCTAGGCGCCTTTCCCGTTGGTAGTCTGGGTGCAAACATCTGAGCAACCCGACGTGTAACGCTCAGGTTTGGCTTAACAACGAACAAGTGATGCAACCGGTCGTCAATCAAAGCCGTCGTGAATTCTTCCCAACGGTATATTTTTACTACTCCATGTTGGCGCAGTACCTTTGCTCCGAGAACCCGATCTAATGGTTTCATGAGCTCTGACTGAATGACCAGAATCTTATCGCGATGATTGCATTCAAGAAGATGAATGAACTTGTCGCGTGCGATCCGCTGCAGTATTTCTACGTCAAAAGGGCGATTTCCCATAACGCTAAAAAATATTCCGTTTCACTTTAAGTTTAAGATCTTGGAAATGCGAACTTTCTCAAGAGCCAACTGGCTATTGAAAGATGGCTTTTGTCAACGGAAGATTTAATTTCTCACATGGCGACACAAAGAAACTACCAAATCCCACCCCAACCGAGTTTGTAGAAATTTGCATAATTGACCTATGCAAATATCCACGCAATAATCCAATCATTCTACCCAAATTACCATTTCATATGGGAGGTAAACATTTCAAAGCAACGCAGCGTAGAGCGAACCTTCGATTAGCACGGCTGCATTTTGCTCTCATTTTTAAAAGACACTGATGCATTGACCACGCGGCAGGTCAGCTCCGAAAATACCACATAATCAGTTTTGTCCTAATAAAACTGTCTGACTTTTTAATAAACTAAATCGGACTTTGCTTCGAGAATATAATTAAAAAGAGAAAATTTTTTCTCGACATTTTCACTCGTGACAGATACGCCCACGAGAAAGGTCTATCGCAGAAGAGCGCTGAAGACGGGACAAAGAAAGGTCCCGAACGCTACGCTTTAAATAAATCATTTTTCAACGGGTATTATTGCCTTCTGTTGATACAATGAAACACCCGTCGGAATCCCTTTATTCGACATAGTGATGTTGTACAACAACGTCCAACATTCAGGTTCACTACTTTTGCTTCTGCAAGCAGCTTTGGGTCGTGGGTGAGTCAATCAGTAGCGATGAGAAAACGACAATTTGAATGCAAGAAAATAACGGTTCACTAAGTATGCATCTGCATAGTGAGTGGCTAAAAGGTGAGCGAACAGACGAAGCCATTCGAGCAAAAATTATGCTTCAAGTAAGGAATGCGAAAATGGTCAAACAGATTTTAACGGATAAAAGAAAAAGCCCTTTCCCATCGAAATAACCATTCGAGTGATGAAAAGACAAGAGCGCACATAGTCGCAAACGATTCTAACTTACCGTGCAATTTCAGTCTCTTCCAGCAAGAGCTCTTCTCATGCAACAGCTCAAATAGAAAGTTACCCAAATGTGAAAGACCACATGAATTCAAAGCGCAATTACACTGCCAAGACGTGAGCTGAATTCCAGAAAAGATGAATAAAACCGTCGGCAAAAAGTAACTATTTTACGGCCAACTATGTCAAAGTCCTGAACCTTCTGACTTTGGTGAGAAGCGCTAGGATGCACGAAAAGCACTACGCCATTGCACCGCATAGCCTGCATGACATTTCAAAGGGAAAATCACAGTAAGACTAAACCAAACTTAGGCAAAAAATATATTTAATTCGCAATTGAGCGACGACAATCGTACGTCTGACGCGTCAATGCTGAGAATAATGCAAATCAAAAGAGGTCAGCGGTGAGGTTCAATTTCTCAAAGATTTTCGAATACGGCTGCTACACCACACCAAGCAAATATTATAATGATAAGGATGAGTAGGTAAGAAGGAATGCAGGTTGCGGGGTCCAGTAGGATAGAAAGGGAGGGAGGTGTGGGTGTCTCGGGAGGCTCGTGGTGATGGACAGGGCGTTGTGTCGACTTGCTAGCATTGGTTTTGGAGAATAAAGACTTCTTTGGAAGCATGTCGGTGTGTTACTGTGTAAGTTTCCGTCTTTCTTCTTGAAATTTACGGTGCATATATCCTGTTGAGTTTTCTGTTCGAATAAATGTGACGTAGCTTTGGGACCTACCCGCTCTGTCTTCAGCGTCTTGCTATATTATGGTTGCGTTGTGGTGTTGTTCAGATCTTCCGAGTTTACAGCACTTTGTTCGTCGGATTAGGCTCGTCCATACATCACTTACAAGTATTGCTTTGTCTTTGTTTAAACAGCTGTTATACTTAGTGTATAATACTTTGATTTTTCTGCGCCCGTGATGCTTCTCTTTGCATAACCCTATTGCATTGAAATGTCCTCTGCATTCGACAGTATGTTTTACTACTGCCGAATTTTGGATTAACTTCTCCATTACGGTGTGGGCATCTAGTGTTGGTGGTTTTCCTCTTATTCGGACATAGCATTCTTTCCTCAGCGTTCTTACTTGCTTACATAAGTTTCCGTCACAATATGTTTTAAGAAATGCAGCGGCAACTCGATTATTACGCCTAACATTAATCCATAAGAGCTGCTTTTCACCACCAATGGATCGATGCAATTTTTATCACGTTGGTTGATTATATTTGTTTTCTTTGCTTTGTACCCGTGTTACATTTCTAGCAGGACATGTTTCAGCGGAAATATCACGGAAGTCGAACGACACACCATGCATTGTTCGGCTATGATTTATTTGAGCGTATTACGCCCCGATGCGAGTTTTCCCCGTTTTAGAACCAGTCCTCTAGTAAACGCTTGTCTTGAGCGGCGTCTCTCTTCTTGCGCTCCGGGACGGCTCTCGGACGCTCTAGTAGGAACCTAGTGCACCTGCCCGGACATTGACAACGTTATTCCGCGCAGCAGACATAGCAATCCGAAAGGCCTGCTTGTAAACAGGTGCTTCACGAACGAAGAAAGCCGATCGGCTAATGCATTTATTCCATTGAATTTTTACTAGTCCTCTGAGTACCGTAGTTGTATTAAGCCAATTCAGTTACGAACTGCATCAAAGCGTTTTTTCGTCACTGTTCGTCTCCTTACCTGCATTCCAATTACCGTACCAAACTTCACGTGCAAACTGACTTTGATTCCATGTTCCTCCAAACGTTATGTTAATATGCTTGGGCGAGTTGTTTATAAGTTGTGCGTGGCTGTTCAGATTCCGTTGCTTCCCTCTCGACTTTCCAGTCGAGCTTTCGGAGTCTTCCATTTGGATGGTCCGACGACAGGCAAGAGTTTGCGCGTGGAGTCTGCTTTCTTCCAATCCTACATAAAGCGGGTGGAACTGCAGTGTGAGCAGGACAACGAACCAGTCATTGTTGCGTCTCCTGACTGGTTGCCTCTCTTCAAGGAAAAGGTTGCCCTCTTGTCCCGCGATTTAGACGCGAACGTTTCCGTTTCATTGAAACATATAACAGAAGGAATTCGCAACACGAGCGACGTCGAGTTGGTTTTCCCTGTAACTGTGCTGGCCGGAGCGCTAAATCGTTCATTTTTCGTTCTTTCCTTATCAAAAGCAAACGGAGAATCTGTACGCGAATTTGCAAGGACATTGTCTATTCGGTTTGGTGCGGTCCACCGATGGAACAATCAGCAGGATATGCTGAAAGCAGTTGAGCTTGCCGTCGAAATTAATAGTTTAACTTCCGAATTCAGCTTAGCAGTGGCTGCTGCAACCGTGTTCCGCCTTGAAGTTCCCTATCTTTTGCGTTTGCTTTATTTTTTCATGAAAAGGCGGCAAATTCCCGAGCATATGATGGGACCTTTGGAAACTGCCGTTACCAATCACCTGGACAAGCTTTCGTTGGACGACCTTTCCTTGATTGCAATATCGTTTTTTAAATGCAAGCGACCTATTCGCAGTTTGGACATTGTAAAATGTATGGCTGAACGTTTGTGCTCTCAGTTAAGTGTCAGCTACGTGTCGGACGTTTCTGTAGCCGCTATTTTGAAACAGCTTCGCTACGTTGAACGTGGCGAGTTCTGGACTTACCTCAGAACAATTGTACAGATATTTTCTCAATGTTCGCTGGACAAATTCATGCTAGTCAATTGGGTGCATCTTGCCTACTGGTGTACGAAACTTTGCTTTTTCGACGAGCAGTTTGCTGCTGCTGTTCACGGAAAATGTCTGAATTCATATGATCAGCTTCGTGCTAAGGACGCTGCCATAATGTTCCATTATTTCGCCCTATTTAATTATCCCGAAGTTGGCACGGAAACTTCAGATACTGTTGACACCTTGCTGGTCGACAAGTTCAGGAGTAAAGCAATTCTTAGCAGCTGCAATCGATTTCCCGAAGCCCTTAGTACGGCGTTGAGGTGCGCCGCCATGCGAAACAAATATCCGATGGATTTGATAGAATTTGCCTTTTCTCGACAATTTTTGGATCTTTATTTGCAACGTCATCGCCATTACTTCCCACTGTCGGATATATTTTTCGTCGACTGTTCATTAGCAATTGACAGACCAGATTTCAATGGCCAGCGGCTAAACATGGCTGACTTCTTCGCGGTAATGGAGGCACACAGCAACATAGGAAACCTTCCGTCGTTAGAAGCTCGAAGACGCAGCAAATATTTCAGATTATGTTCCTCACTGATCCCTACGTTGTGTGCCGAATTCAACTGCCGCCAAGATGATATTCACTTTGACGCTGTACTGCCTCACTTCATTGCCCCAGATTTGATGCTGTCGTTTTCGGCAGGAAAGCTTCGCAAAGGAAATGTCCAGCTGGCGTTTAAGAGTTATTCATTCAAGGAACTCGAGGTTCCCGCCACCGAAACACGTGTAGTTGTTTTACTGTGCCAAAACAATCGGTGTCGGCTTTTCACGACTACGTGGTTAGGCCATGTGGAAGCTCGTAAGCGACAACTCCTTCGCCTTGGCTATAACATTGTCGAATTAAATGGATACGAATTTGACAAAGTTCCTATGGACTGCTCAACAAGGAGGAGCCTGATCAAAGTGCTCAAGAAATTCAATGAAGAGCGCGCTAGAGGAGTTGCTGTTCGGCTTTTCTGACCTCCGTTCATTGTTCATGGAAATGAATAAGTGAATTTTCAACAAAGCATCCAACAGTAAACCTCCTACTGTTGCAAAGTAGCCGTTTCAAAACAGCATCCTTCACCCAGCGCGGCTTGAATCTCAAATAAACTCCCTTTCGAATGTTCAAAACCGTGCAAAAAGCAATTTCATACGTTCAGCAGTGCTCATTTTAACGGGTAAGCAGTCTCATAATTTCAGTCGATTGTGAAGCTTACTAATCGTGCAATCGCAATCATTGTCAACTTATTTCGAAAGACGGGATGTCTTTTAACGGGAGCATAGATCTTCATAGTGTTGTATTTTCACGGATTCTCCCGTTGGTTTTGGACATTGGTGGACCCATGGTCAGTAAACTGACAAGATCTCTCTAGTAACGGATGGATGAGAGTGGCTATAAGAGGACACGGTCAGAAAACCCGCGCGTCGTTTTCCAACCGTGTCCTCCTACAACAACTCTCATCCATCCGTTACTAGGGAGATCGTGTAAGTTTACTTGTAGATCTATCAGCGTACAAATCTTTCACGTTTTGCAGAACACATGATGTGCCTCCAACGTTACTTGAATGCTAAGAGCAGGGCAGAAGGCACACTACGGAGACACAGAGGCAGACCACAAGTTTTGGAACCTTCTGTTCTTATGAACCAATGCGTAAAGGCTTCAGCAGTAGCAGAACACGCAGCGTGGCACGATTTCCCTACAGCCCCCTCATTGGCGCCACTGTCGCTTTCGTTGATTGGCTGCTCTAGCGTTCGTTGATTGGTCGCAGTTCGTAGCATGACGTGCGGCAGGACGCGAGCAGCTCTGAGATGACGATCACGTATCTGCAGCGAAAATTTTCTCCTGTTTTCGCTGTCCTTGGAAAGCTGTACTGTGGGTAAATTTTGTTATTTCTCCACGAATTTGCACCCAGTATGTGCAATGTACGATGAACATAATCCATATTTTAACGCCTAGGCTTAGGTAAGGGCAGAAAACGTCGCCTATGGTTGTGTTGCTTTCAGGGAGACATGATCCTGTTTTTATGGTTTAGGCCAGTGTTTTTCACCACCCCCTTTTTGGAGCTGCAGTCTCACCACGTACGCCCCCCGCCTAAGTTTCAGTCACCTGTTGCTCCCAGGGGAGTGTTACCGCCCCCTTGGCCACGCCAGCGCCCCCCCCCCCAAGTGCCCCTTTCGTCTCCACCACCTCCAATCACGGAAATTTGTACCCATTGTTGAAAGCCACTTTTCCGGAAAGGATGTTTGATTCCGAAAAAACACGAAAACCGTGGCATGGTGGTCGGGAAAGCGGAGCGGAGCGGAGCTGGTCAACCATCTTATCATACCACTACAACCTTGAGGGTGTTCTTCGTTTCACGGCTTTCTCCCGTTTGTCGTCTGTACTCTGTAATAAATTAACACGTGCCCTACCAACGGATGGATGAGCAGGTTATTAAAAAAGTGCACAGAGAACGATTCACTTGAGTGTTTTTTCGAAGCTTTCGGAACCGTCTGGTTCCGTCGTCAGCGAAAGGAGGAGTAGGTGTTTACTCCATGGTGTTATATAGGCACGCAATGGGGGTTAAGGTGGGATTAGCTCGGTCTGGTGCAGCATCTGGTTTTATTGATAGCTGCATTCCATACCTCGCTAACTTCCACACCTCTGTCGCGATTGATAGTACAATTGTTTCGAATGAACAAAGATTCCTTAATCCGTCGCAGATGCACGTTGCTTTCGTGGCAGATTATCTGCGGACGGAGGTCGTCGGAGCAGTGAATGGCGTGCTCCGTGACCGCGGAAGCTTTGAGGGCCTCATCCATGATCTTTTGTGGATCGCGGGATTGTGGTCGACCACGGTGTCTGGCCTGTGACCCGCTGAGTCTTCTTTCCGCGTTCTTGTAACGGGTCAAGCAGGCCAGGTGTTCACGAAACCTGTGAAGTAAATTGTTGCCCGTTTCTCCTATGTAGGAGGCGTTGCAACAACACTTGATTTCGTAAATGACGCCGGGTCTGATTTCGTAAATGACGCCGGGTCGCCGTAAATGACACCGTGGTCGACCACAATCCCGCGATCCACAAAAGATCATGGATGAGGCCCTCAAAGCTTCCGCGGTCACGGAGCACGCCATTCACTGCTCTGACGACCTCCGTCCGCAGATAATCTGCCACGAAAGCAACGTGCATCTGCGACGGATTAAGGAATCTTTGTTCATTCGAAACAATTGTACTATCAATCGCGACAGAGGTGTGGAAGTTAGCGAGGTATGGAATGCAGCTATCAATAAAACCAGATGCTGCACCAGACCGAGCTAATCCCACCTTAACCCCCATTGCGTGCCTATATAACACCATGGAGTAAACACCTACTCCTCCTTTCGCTGACGACGGAACCAGACGGTTCCGAAAGCTTCGAAAAAACACTCAAGTGAATCGTTCTCTGTGCACTTTTTTAATAACCTGCTCATCCATCCGTTGGTAGGGCACGTGTTAATTTATTACAGAGTACAGACGACAAACGGGAGAAAGCCGTGAAACGAAGAACACCCTCAATGAAACAATTCCCCGTTACCAGACATCCAATTTTCAAGACCACTACAACCTGGTCGTATGAACAGGTTGTAGTGGTATGATAAGACGAGTTAACGGTTAAATGCTGGCGAAAAGGTTAACGTCAAGGAACGAACGAAAATTTTATCGGCTGGCGATGCAAGCTGATTCCGTTTGAAGGCGAAGACGTTTCACTTTACTATGGTGAGCGGTATGGAGCGATTGCCATTTGCGGAGCTCTGTGCTGAACTTGTGTATGATGAGCTGGCTGCTTTACAGTTCATGAAGGACAAGGGTTTGATCCATCAGCACAGAACGTGCGCCCGTTGTCGTCAATCTATGGTCCTGCGGTATAGGAAAGACCGGGACGATGTCCGCTGGCGGTGTTGTGGAAAACAGTGCCGCAAAGAGGTTTCAGTGAAGACGGGAACGTGGTTCCAAGGTAGTAATGGGCAGGCGAATACTTTGCTGTGCATCTAGCGGTTTTTAGGGTATGACCAGCCCGTTAGGATACTGCTCTTTTTCATGCGGGCCTGGTCTGAAAAATTGACCAGCCTTGCATACTGCAAGGCTACGTTCGACATGAGCGCGAAAGTGGCGGTCAAGCTGAATGCTCCGATGAGGCCTGTCGCAGAGGATTGGGTGTTGAGAAACCCGGTGCCTGGTGGAAGCCCTGGCCTTACGGTTGAGGTGGATGAGACCTTGTTCGCGAGGAAAAAGTACAACCGGGACCGGGGGCTTCCGCAGGCTTGGGTCGTCGATGGCGTGTGCCGGGAGACGGGTCAGTGTTTCCTTGCCGTGTTGCAGATCGATCCGCCGCTACGCTTATCGATGTCATCAAAGAGAACGTAGCGGCCGGATCGACTGTAATCACGGACGAATGGCGGGGATACTACCGTCTGTCGGATGAGCACTACACACACACTTACGTGTGAATCACTCGATCAACTTTGTTGATCCAGTGAGTGGTGCTCATACGCTGACGGTACAATCACTGTGGTCCCACGTAAAGCAAGGGAACAAAGCCCGTCGCGGTACATGCCGGTCCAAGCTCGACTCATACTTATACGAGTATGCCTGGCGCCGACGACCCAACCAGGAAGAACACCCGTTTGAAAACATCCTCTGCGCCATTGCCGAGCTGTATCCGCTCGTCTAAAAGGGTATAGCAGCACGTGCTCCTTATGCTTGCGTTGCGTAAGTGTTGGTTCGTTTCCACAGGCTGATGGGAGACGGACGCGTTCATGGGCGTAGGAAGTATCGTTTTTCGGCTGTCGTGCAAATGCGCAGAAAGGTAGGCAATTTTCCATTGCTTGTCTGTTTCGCGGCTGTCTTTCCTAATTTTCCCTCGAAATCGAAAAATTTACGGTGGCGCCACCTACACCAAAACGAAAAGGGCCGTTTTCCATTGGTTGTCAGTTTTGCAGCTAAGTATTTTCTGATTTGCTGTGTAAATCACATGGAAACGACGGTGGCGCCCCTTAAATTATAAGGGGGGCTATAAGGAATTTGTACCGTTTTTACAACAAATATGTGCGGCACAGGGCACGAAACAGAGGAACATAGAAGACAACGGCAGAAGATGCGCATAGCTGGGAGGAAGAAAGTTGGAGATGGAGAACATCAGGAAGGAGTACTTTAAACTCCTCTGGTTTAAAGAAGTAGAAAAGCCGACAGACAAGGGCTTCGCTATTGCCGTTTGTCATTTCTCGTTGTGTCACTGTCGCGGTCGGTTAGAGGGGATGCTTACTCCTTTGCTTGACTGACCGGATGGGCGAAAAACGCTGGACGGGTCAAGGTTCGACCTGATAGCTAATGTCGCTTGTCTGGTTGGTTGAGCGGGCTACGCAGTGACGAATGTTATTGTGCCGCTGATGACGGGGTGTGAGCAACCCCGAATGCTCCGCGGTGGATGATGAGAAATAAAAGTTTTTTGATTGAACGGGGAACTACTGTGACTAAACAGTTTAAACATGACACAGTTGCACGAATATCTGAAAACTTCGTCGAATTGGAAGCATCTTCCGTCGATGATCACCTAAACATATGGTATCAGCGTGATCGAGTCGAATTGCTGGGGAATGAACAGCAGTTATCTAGTGATGATCTGACAAAATCTGCAGGCAGTCGCTGGCACCCGGCTCTTTCTCCATTAAAACCATTATTCGACGCCAAATGGCCACTTTAATCGGAATTAACTTTTCCATAGCGATTTCAACGACGTGATCAAAGAGCCGCTCCCTATGGTCAACAATGCGCAATGAAATCACCGGCAATCTGATGCGCCTTAAACAGTTTCCATATTCAGGTGCCATTCACCTGATTGGCCAAAATGTATTTTGCATAAAGCACCTTCGCAAACTTAACCTGCTCATTTTGTTAGTCCATAGAGTGATTGCACATTTCCTTAGCGAAGTAAAAACAAATGCAACATGTACTCTCTCAAGGGAAAACGGGGAATACAGTGAACCGTACGGTCAAAGAATATCTATCAAATTTGCCTCCTCACAACAACGCTAAGGCGCGACAAAATTTTTTCAATCACAAGCGGTAGGACGCGTCAGAGGACATCATGACGTCCTCTGACATCAGATGGAAGAACCATCACGGAATAAGCAGTAAAGCTTCTGCGGTTGCAGAGCATTCGTTGACGTTCCATAAATCCCAGAATTCTAAGTTTTTAAAGTCATTTCAGCTTGAAATAAATTAAACAGGCGTTATTTATTCGCCATAATAACACCACTAACCAAGACAATGGGGCATTTGTCAGCTCCATTTGAACCAATTCAGTTATATAAAATTCTTAGTACAAGTTATCTGAAAGAAACAATGGCAACGACAACGAAAACTGATCATTCACTCATGCATAATGAAGAAGAAGTTGAAAACTTCTAATTGGAACAGTTCTGCTTTAAAGCCAAAAAAGCTTTCAAAACATGACAGATTCTGAATTTAAGCACTTCCTGCAAACTCAACGAACACAGCTGCAGACATCTCCTTCATTCGTTACACCTGCATACGCTGCTACTACTCCGCTGTCGAAGGGCACAGGGTATCCCCGGAGGCTATGCAGAAATAAAAAGCTTTCGAAAGAACGGTATGAATCAGTAATAAGCCTACATTTAAAAAAGTGCGGCTCAAGCAAGTGCCTTTCCATAACCAACGAACCTCAGTATGAAGTAATAAAGGGTTAAAATCTTCATCATTCGCCTCACACAACAGACTGAATAATCTCTCATTCAACGATTTACTCTTGATTTTGTTCACTGCTGAAATGAGAAACTGCAGTGAGCAACTCAATCAGTCGCTGAGGTGTTTTGCAACCAAATGCTGCCGATGAATCACGCAGTGAACCGCTTACACAGTCGGAACCACCTCCTTCAAATGCGCAAAAAACCCACGATGGCTTCCCACCATGGATGGCGCACCGTCAGTTCCTACAGTCATTATGTTCGTAAGAAGGATATTCTTTTCTTTGAAAAATTCTTCCACAGCTCGAAAAATTGATTCTCCTTTAGTGTCGGTTAAAAGTTCTTTGGCAAACAATAATTCCTGTGTTAAACGCTTGTCTTTTATAAAGCGAACGTAAGCTAGCAGTAGTAACTCATTGCCAGGCAAAGTGGATTCATCAAGTTGCAAGGCAAATGATGCAGTCCTCAAAAAATTGCATAAAGTATCTTCTATGTCACTGCTCATTTCCTCTGCACCGTACTACTGCTCAACGGGATCTTTCTGATTCTTTCAGTCGGTGATATGTGCAGCAACGTACGCAGAACTTCACTGATAACAGGAAGCAATAACCCTTCCCTGATGCTATGCGGCTTTCCAGATTTCGCAATCAGCAATGAAATATTGTAAGAAGCAACCCATCATTCTCCTGTTGCAAAGCAGAAGATAGCATACTTCGCAATGTTGGCTTTTCGCGGAATTTATCCCAGAGTGACTGAAAATAAGCCATGTCCTTACTAGACTTGTCAGCATGTACTCTTTCCAAGTGTTCTTGTAATCTTGATGGCTTCATTGAATCGTTTGAGAACATGTTCTCGCAAATAAAGCACATCGGTGAATGATTATTAGCCGCTGAACGGATAAAACCATATTTCAAATACTCCAAGTTGTATTGCCTGCATTTTTTCGTTTCCGCCATAGTGAAAAAGACAAAACATTAGTCGCTCTTCAATAAGGAATGTCGTGCCGTGTAAAATTGAGTACGACGGAGTGGCAGAGTAGCGGTCAGCATGCATTCAAAATT
>CBXJ02000383.1:0-14419 GCA_000612645.2 Trichuris muris | reverse complement strand
TCCGACGCCTGGCCGAACTCGGAGGGAAACAGCCCTGAGGGATCAAGTTTGATCCGACGGGCTCCCACCGACGTTTGCTAGGTGGAGGAGCTTCTCCGTAAGACCAGACCTGGTAGGCGACCAACGAAATACCTGCGCTGATGACGAGCCAAGATTGGGCTCGAAAGCTACGCCGTGCTTTCCTTTTTCATTTTCATGAAATAAAAAGCGTTACCATCTGCATGAAAATGATTATCTCAACGGGAAAAATTCCGTGACTTTTTCCATCCAAATTTCTGAACCCGTTACTAGATCTATCTTTGAAAAAACAAGATAACGTGCACACGGAGCACTGGACGCTAACATGGATCCGTGGAAAAAGATGCGGAAAGGTTGTCCCGTCTTAGCCATGGCATTCTTTACCGGACCGAGCCCTTTCAACTTTGGACACGACCTATTTTCGCCAAGAGAAACCACCGAGCCTTACGACCATCGGACGCAACCCACTTTCGCCAAGAGAGGAACCAACGGACACGTGCCCGATGACCCGTTATCCACCACCATCGGACAATGCCACTACTCCAACTTTACTGCACGTTGCGTTGCCAACCGGGGACGGTCGACAAGGTAGTTGCTCCGACGCCTGGCCGAACTCGGAGGGAGACAGCCCTGAGGGATCAAGTTTGATCCGACGGGCTCCCACCGACGTTTAGCTAGGTGGAGGAGCTTCTCCGTAAGACCAGACCTGGTAGGCGACCAACGAAATACCTGCGCTGATGACGAGCCAAGATTGGGCTCGAAAGCTACGCCGTGCTTTCCTTTTTCATTTTCATGAAATAAAAAAGCGTTACCATCTGCTCATGAAAAATGATTATCTCAACGGGAAAAATTCCGTGACTTTTTCCATCAAGTGAATTATTGAGAAGAAATTCATAGATGCTTAAAACTTGCCGCATATTTGAGAAGATGTCCTTTAATGGTTTAACCAATTCTAACCGTTTTGTCGACACGGGACACGTGGTTCACTTGTCTAACTACCTTGAGTTAACTGTGGACTCACAGTTAGCCAGTTTAGCCGTCTTGACGCGTTACCTGATTCAACACGTGTTTCACTGGACACACGAGTTTTTGCCCTGAATAGTTGAGAAGGTTATAGATGCTCAAAAGTAGAAACACGGTTGACACATACACTTTAAAAGTTTAACAACCTTTATCTATAGGTTTAGCATATTATACATGGTTCACAAGATCCACACGCTGGTAAACGCAGGATTCATGGTTCATATCCGTGTAAAGGATTAACCAAGATTAAACGTTGTGATAACACTGGACTCGTGGTTGACAAGTAAAAAACCGTAGACCAACACAGAACTCCTTGTTAAAGTGTCCATTACCACAGCTGCCTTGACGCGTTACCTGATGGCAGCAACAGTAATGTTAATGTGAACTGTAAAGAGATAATTCATGCATACTCAAAGGTTGACCCATGGTTGGCACGATATCTTTTAAAAGTTTAAGCAATATTACCCGCTGGGTCAACACAGGAGACATCTTTAACAAATTTAACCAACTTGGGGTAAAGACTCACGGTTAACAATTTCAACCGCCTGTGGATAACACAGCAATCTTGGTTAAAGCCGCTGTAAATGTTTAATCAAGTTTAACGGTTGGATTAAAACAGGAACCGTGGTTGAGTAATTTAATCCAGATGCGTTGACAGAGAACTCATGGTTAATAACGTCATTACGAATGCTACCTTGACAAGTTACTGGCACGAGGTACTGTAATTTTACAGTGAATTATTGAGAAGAAATTCATAGATGCTTAAAACTTGCCGCATGGTTGAGAAGATGTCCTTTAATGGTTTAACCAATTCTAACCGTTTTGTCGACACGGGACACGTGGTTCACTTGTCTAACTACCTTGCGTTAACTGTGGACTCACAGTTAGCCAGCTTAACCGTCTTGACGCGTTACCTGATTCAACACGTGTTTCACTGGACACACGAGTTTTTGCCCTGAATAGTTGAGAAGGTTATAGATGCTCAAAAGTAGAAACACGGTTGACACATACACTTTAAAAGTTTAACAACCATTATCTATAGGTTTAGCATATTATACATGGTTCACAAGATCCACACGCTGGTAAACGCAGGATTCATGGTTCATATCCGTGTAAAGGATTAACCAAGATTAAACGTTGTGATAACACTGGACTCGTGGTTGACAAGTAAAAAACCGTAGACCAACACAGAACTCCTTGTTAAAGTGTCCATTACCACAGCTGCCTTGACGCGTTACCTGAGGGCAGCAACAGTAATGTTAATGTGAACTGTAAAGAGATAATTCATGCATACTCAAAGGTTGACCCATGGTTGGCACGATATCTTTTAAAAGTTTAACCAATATTACCCGCTGGGTCAACACAGGCGACATCTTTAACAAATTTAACCAACTTGGGGTAAAGACTCACGGTTAACAATTTCAACCGCCTGTGGATAACTCAGCAATCTGACTCACGGTTAACAATTTCAAACCGCCTGTGGATAACTCATGGTTAATAACGTCATTACGAATGCTACCTTGACAAGTTACTGGCACCATGTACTGTAATTTTACAGTGAATTATTGAGAAGAAATTCAATTAACAATTTAACAAATTTAACCAACTTGGGGTAAATTCAATTTAACAAATTTAACCAACTTGGGGTAAAGACTCACGGTTAACAATTTCAACCGCCTGTGGATAACTCATGGTTAATGTGGATAACTCATGGTCAACACAGGGTCAACACGGGAGACATCTTTAACAAATTTAACCAACTTGGGGTAAAGACTCACGGTTAACAATTTCAACCGCCTGTGGATAACTCAGCAATCTGACTCACGGTTAACAATTTCGACCGCCTGTGGATAACTCAGCAATCTGACTCACGGTTAACAATTTCAACCGCCTGTGGGTAACTCATGGTTAATGTGGATAACTCATGGTCAACACAGGGTCAACACAGGAGACATCTTTAACAAATTTAACCAACTTGGGGTTAAGACTCACGGTTAACAATTTCAACCGCCTGTGGATAACTCAGCAATCTGACTCACGGTTAACAATTTCAACCGCCTGTGGATAACTCATGGTTAATAACGCCAACACAGGAGACATCTTAACAAATTTAACCAACTTGGGGTAAAGACTCACGGTTAACAATTTCAACGGCCTGTGGATAACTCAGCAATCTGATTCACGGTTAACAATTTCAACCGCATGTGGATAACTCAGCAATCTGACTCACGGTTAACAATTTCAACCGCCTGTGGATAACTCATGGTTAATGTGGATAACTCATGGTCAACACAGGGTCAACACAGGAGACATCTTTAACAAATTTAACCAACTTGGGGTAAAGACTCACGGTTAACAATTTCAACCGCCTGTGGATATCTCAGCAATCTGACTCACGGTTAACAATTTCAAACCGCCTGTGGATAACTCATGGTTAATAACGTCAACACAGGAGACATCTTTAACAAATTTAACCAACTTGGGGTAAAGACTCACGGTTAACAATTTCAACCGCCTGTGGATAACTCAGCAATCTGACTCACGGTTAACAATTGTTCAACCGCCTTAACCAACTTGGGGTAAAGACTCACGGTTAACAATTTCAACCGCCTGTGGATAACTCAGCAATCTGACTCACGGTTAACAATTTCAACCGCCTGTGGATAACTCATGGTTAATAACGTCATTACGAATGCTACCTTGACAAGTTACTGGCACCATGTACTGTAATTTTACAGTGAATTATTGAGAAGAAATTCATAGATGCTTAAAACTTGCCGCATATTTGAGAAGATGTCCTTTAATGGTTTAACCAATTCTAACCGTTTTGTCGACACGGGACACGTGGTTCACTTGTCTAACTACCTTGAGTTAACTGTGGACTCACAGTTAGCCAGTTTAACCGTCTTGACGCGTTACCTGATTCAACACGTGTTTCACTGGACACACGAGTTTTTCCCTGAATAGTTGAGAAGGTTATAGATGCTCAAAAGTAGAAACACGGTTGACACATACACTTTAAAAGTTTAACAACCTTTATCTATAGGTTTAGCATATTATACATGGTTCACAAGATCCACACGCTGGTAAACGCAGGATTCATGGTTCATATCCGTGTAAAGGATTAACCAAGATTAAACGTTGTGATAACACTGGACTCGTGTTGACAAGTAAAAAACCGTAGACCAACACAGAACTCCTTGTTAAAGTGTCCATTACCACAGCTGCCTTGACGCGTTACCTGATGGCAGCAACAGTAATGTTAATGTGAACTGTAAAGAGATAATTCATGCATACTCAAAGGTTGACCCATGGTTGGCACGATATCTTTTAAAAGTTTAAGCAATATTACCCGCTGGGTCAACACAGGAGACATCTTTAACAAATTTAACCAACTTGGGGTAAAGACTCACGGTTAACAATTTCTACCGCCTGTGGATAACTCAGCAATCTTGGTTAAAGCCGCTGTAAATGTTTAATCAAGTTTAACGGTTGGATTAAAACAGGAACCGTGGTTGAGTAATTTAATCCAGATGCGTTGACAGAGAACTCATGGTTAATAACGTCATTACGAATGCTACCTTGACAAGTTACTGGCACGAGGTACTGTAATTTTACAGTGAATTATTGAGAAGAAATTCATAGATGCTTAAAACTTGCCGCATGGTTGAGAAGATGTCCTTTAATGGTTTAACCAATTCTAACCGTTTTGTCGACACGGGACACGTGGTTCACTTGTCTAACTACCTTGCGTTAACTGTGGACTCACAGTTAGCCAGCTTAACCGTCTTGACGCGTTACCTGATTCAACACGTGTTTCACTGGACACACGAGTTTTTGCCCTGAATAGTTGAGAAGGTTATAGATGCTCAAAAGTAGAAACACGGTTGACACATACACTTTAAAAGTTTAACAACCATTATCTATAGGTTTAGCATATTATACATGGTTCACAAGATCCACACGCTGGTAAACGCAGGATTCATGGTTCATATCCGTGTAAAGGATTAACCAAGATTAAACGTTGTGATAACACTGGACTCGTGGTTGACAAGTAAAAAACCGTAGACCAACACAGAACTCCTTGTTAAAGTGTCCATTACCACAGCTGCCTTGACGCGTTACCTGAGGGCAGCAACAGTAATGTTAATGTGAACTGTAAAGAGATAATTCATGCATACTCAAAGGTTGACCCATGGTTGGCACGATATCTTTTAAAAGTTTAACCAATATTACCCGCTGGGTCAACACAGGCGACATCTTTAACAAATTTAACCAACTTGGGGTAAAGACTCACGGTTAACAATTTCAACCGCCTGTGGATAACTCAGCAATCTGACTCACGGTTAACAATTTCAACCGCCTGTGGATAACTCATGGTTAATAACGTCATTACGAATGCTACCTTGACAAGTTACTGGCACCATGTACTGTAATTTTACAGTGAATTATTGAGAAGAAATTCAATTAACAATTTAACAAATTTAACCAAGTTGGGTAAATTCAATTTAACAAATTTAACCAACTTGGGGTAAAGACTCACGGTTAACAATTTCAACCGCCTGTGGATAACTCATGGTTAATGTGGATAACTCATGGTCAACACAGGGTCAACACAGGAGACATCTTTAACAAATTTAACCAACTTGGGGTAAAGACTCACGGTTAACAATTTCAACCGCCTGTGGATAACTCAGCAATCTGACTCACGGTTAACAATTCGACCGCCTGTGGATAACTCAGCAATCTGACTCACGGTTAACAATTTCAACCGCCTGTGGGTAACTCATGGTTAATGTGGATAACTCATGGTCAACACAGGGTCAACACAGGAGACATCTTTAACAAATTTAACCAACTTGGGGTTAAGACTCACGGTTAACAATTTCAACCGCCTGTGGATAACTCAGCAATCTGACTCACGGTTGACAATTTCAACCGCCTGTGGATAACTCATGGTTAATAACGTCATTACGAATGCTACCTTGACAAGTTACTGGCACCATGTACTGTAATTTTACAGTGAATTATTGAGAAGAAATTCAATTAACAATTTAACAAATTTAACCAACTTGGGGTAAATTCAATTTAACAAATTTAACCAACTTGGGGTAAAGACTCACGGTTAACAATTTCAACCGCCTGTGGATAACTTAGCAATCTGACTCACGGTTAACAATTTCAAACGCCTGTGGATAACTCATGGTTAATAACGTCAACACAGGAGACATCTTTAACAAATTTAACCAACTTGGGGTAAAGACTCACGGTTAACAATTTCAACCGCCTGTGGATAACTCAGGAATCTTACTCACGGTTAACAATTTCAACCGCCTTACCCAACTTGGGGTAAAGACTCACGGTTAACAATTTCAACCGCCTGTGGATAACTCAGCAATCTGACTCACGGTTAACAATTTCAACCGCCTGTGGATAACTCATGGTTAATAACGTCAACACAGGAGACATCTTTAACAAATTTAACCAACTTGGGGTAAAGACTCACGGTTAACAATTTCAACCGCCTGTGGATAACTCAGCAATCTGACTCAGGGTTAACAATTTCAACCGCCTGTGGATAACTCAGCAATCTGACTCACGGTTAACAATTTCAACCGCCTGTGGATAACTCATGGTTAATAACGTCATTACGAATGCTACCTTGACAAGTTACTGGCACCATGTACTGTAATTTTACAGTGAATTATTGAGAAGAAATTCAATTAACAATTTAACAAATTTAACCAACTTGGGTAAATTCAATTTAACAAATTTAACCAACTTGGGGTAAAGACTCACGGTTAACAATTTCAACCGCCTGTGGATAACTCATGTGGATAACTCATGGTCAACACAGGGTCAACACAGGAGACATCTTTAACAAATTTAACCAACTTGGGGTAAAGACTCACGGTTAACAATTTCAACCGCCTGTGGATAACTCAGCAATCTGTCTCACGGTTAACAATTTCAACCGCCTGTGGATAACTCAGCAATCTGACTCACGGTTAACAATTTCAACCGCCTGTGGTAACTCATGGTTAATGTGGATAACTCATGGTCAACACAGGGTCAACACAGGAGACATCTTTAACAAATTTAACCAACTTGGGGTAAAGACTCACGGTTAACAATTTCAACCGCCTGTGGATAACTCAGCAATCTGACTCACGGTTAAGAATTTCAACCGCCTTAACCAACTTGGTGTAAAGACTCACGGTTAACAATTTCAACCGCCTGTGGATAACTCAGCAATCTGACTCACGGTTAACTATTTCAACCGCCTGTGGATAACTCAGCAATCTGACTCACGGTTAACAATTTCAACCGCTGTGGATAACTCACGGTTAACAATTTCAACTGTGGTCAACACAGGAGAATTTAACCCTTAACCAACTTGGGGTAAAGACTCACGGTTAACAATTTCAACCGCCTGTGGATAACTCAGCAATCTCACGGTTAACAATTTCAACCGCCTGTGGATAACTCAGCAATCTGACTCCCGGTTAACAATTTCAACCGCCTGTGGATAACTCATGGTTAATAACGTCAACACAGGAGACATCTTTAACAAATTTAACCAACTTGGGGTAAAATCACGGTTAACCAACTGCCTGGGGTAAAGACTCACGGTTAACAATTTCAACCGCCTGTGGATAACTCAGCAATCTGACTCACGGTTAACAATTTCAACCGCCTGTGGTAACTCATGGTTAATGTGGATAACTCATGGTCAACACAGGGTCAACACAGGAGACATCTTTAACAAATTTAACCAACTTGGGGTAAAGACTCACGGTTAACAATTTCAACCGCCTGTGGATAACTCAGCAATCTGACTCACGGTTAACAATTTCAACCGCCTGTGGATAACTCAACATTCTGACTCACGGTTAACAATTTCAACCGCCTGTGGATAACTCAGCAATCTGACTCACGGTTAACAATTTCAACCGCCTGTGGATAACTCATGGTTAATGTGGATAACTCATGGTTAATAACGTCAACACAGGAGACATCTTTAACAAATTTAACCAACTTGGGGTAAAGACTCACGGTTAACAATTTCAACCGCCTGTGGATAACTCAGCAATCTGACTCACGGTTAACAATTTCAACCGCCTGTGGATAACTCAGCAAGACTCACGGTTAACAATTTCAACCGCCTGTGGATAACTCATGGTTAATGTGGATAACTCATGGTCAACACAGGGTCAACACAGGAGACATCTTTAACAAATTTTTGGGTAAAGACTCACGGTTAACAATTTCAACCGCCTGTGGATAACTCAGCAATCTGACTCACGGTTAACAATTTCAACCGCCTGTGGATAACTCATGGTTAATAACGTCATTACGAATGCTACCTTGACAAGTTACTGGCACCATGTACTGTAGTTTTACAGTGAATTATTGAGAAGAAATTCAATTAACAATTTAACAAATTTAACCAACTTGGGGTAAATTCATTTAACAAATTTAACCAACTTGGGTAAAGACTCACGGTTAACAATTTCAACCGCCTGTGGATAACTCAGCAATCTGACTCACGGTTAACAATTTCAACCGCCTGTGGATAACTCAGCAATCTGACTCACGGTTAACAATTTCAACCGCCTGTGGATAACTCATGGTTAATAACGTCAACACAGGAGACATCTTTAACAAATTTAACCAACTTGGGGTAAAGACTCACGGTTAACAATTTCAACCGCCTGTGGATAACTCAGCAATCTGACTCACGGTTAACAATTTCAACCGCATGTGGATAACTCAGCAGTCTGACTCACGGTTAACAATTTCAACCGCCTGTGGATAACTCATGGTTAATGTGGATAACTCATGGTCAACACAGGGTCAACACAGGAGACATCTTTAACAAATTTAACCAACTTGGGGTAAAGACTCACGGTTAACAATTTCAACCGCCTGTGGATAACTCAGCAATCTGACTCACTGTTAACAATTTCAACCGCCTTAACCAACTTGGGGTAAAGACTCACGGTTAACAATTTCAACCGCCTGTGGATGACTCAGCAATCTGACTCACGGTTAACAATTTCAACCGCCTGTGGATAACTCAGCAATCTGACTCACGGTTAACAATTTCAACCGCCTGTGGATAACTCATGGTTAATAACGTCATTACGAATGCTACCTTGACAAGTTACTGGCACCATGTACTGTAATTTTACAGTGAATTATTGAGAAGAAATTCATAGATGCTTAAAACTTGCCGCATATTTGAGAAGATGTCCTTTAATGGTTTAACCAATTCTAACCGTTTTGTCGACACGGGACACGTGGTTCACTTGTCTAACTACATTGAGTTAACTGTGGACTCACAGTTAGCCAGTTTAACCGTCTTGACGCGTTACCTGATTCAACACGTGTTTCACTGGACACACGAGTTTTTGCCCTGAATAGTTGAGAAGGTTATAGATGCTCAAAAGTAGAAACACGGTTGACACATACACTTTAAAAGTTTAACAACCTTTATCTATAGGTTTAGCATATTATACATGGTTCACAAGATCCACACGCTGGTAAACGCAGGATTCATGGTTCATATCCGTGTAAAGGATTAACCAAGATTAAACGTTGTGATAACACTGGACTCGTGGTTGACAAGTAAAAAACCGTAGACCAACACAGAACTCCTTGTTAAAGTGTCCATTACCACAGCTGCCTTGACGCGTTACCTGATGGCAGCAACAGTAATGTTAATGTGAACTGTAAAGAGATAATTCATGCATACTCAAAGGTTGACCCATGGTTGGCACGATATCTTTTAAAAGTTTAAGCAATATTACCCGCTGGGTCAACACAGGAGACATCTTTAACAAATTTAACCAACTTGGGGTAAAGACTCACGGTTAACAATTTCAACCGCCTGTGGATAACTCAGCAATCTTGGTTAAAGCCGCTGTAAATGTTTAATCAAGTTTAACGGATGGATTAAAGCAGGAACCGTGGTTGAGTAATTTAATCCAGATGCGTTGACAGAGAACTCATGGTTAATAACGTCATTACGAATGCTGCCTTGACAAGTTACTGGCACGAGGTACTGTAATTTTACAGTGAATTATTGAGAAGAAATTCATAGATGCTTAAAACTTGTCGCATGGTTGAGAAGATGTCCTTTAATGGTTTAACCAATTCTAACCGTTTTGTCGACACGGGACACGTGGTTCACTTGTCTAACTACCTTGCGTTAACTGTGGACTCACAGTTAGCCAGCTTAACCGTCTTGACGCGTTACCTGATTCAACACGTGTTTCACTGGACACACGAGTTTTTGCCCTGAATAGTTGAGAAGGTTATAGATGCTCAAAAGTAGAAACACGGTTGACACATACACTTTAAAAGTTTAACAACCTTTATCTATAGGTTTAGCATATTATACATGGTTCACAAGATCCACACGCTGGTAAACGCAGGATTCATGGTTCATATCCGTGTAAAGGATTAACCAAGATTAAACGTTGTGATAACACTGGACTCGTGGTTGACAAGTAAAAAACCGTAGACCAACACAGAACTCCTTGTTAAAGTGTCCATT
This sequence comes from Trichuris muris, assembly GCA_000612645.2. Lineage (NCBI taxonomy): Eukaryota > Metazoa > Nematoda > Enoplea > Trichinellida > Trichuridae > Trichuris > Trichuris muris. Next base: position 3,816 of record CBXJ02000383.1, on the reverse strand, counting down.
ACCACAGCTGCCTTGACGCGTTACCTGATGGCAGCAACAGTAATGTTAATGTGAACTGTAAAGAGATAATTCATGCATACTCAAAGGTTGACCCATGGTTGGCACGATATCTTTTAAAAGTTTAAGCAATATTACCCGCTGGGTCAACACAGGAGACATCTTTAACAAATTTAACCAACTTGGGGTAAAGACTCACGGTTAACAATTTCAACCGCCTGTGGATAACTCAGCAATCTTGGTTAAAGCCGCTGTAAATGTTTAATCAAGTTTAACGGTTGGATTAAAACAGGAACCGTGGTTGAGTAATTTAATCCAGATGCGTTGACAGAGAACTCATGGTTAATAACGTCATTACGAATGCTACCTTGACAAGTTACTGGCACGAGGTACTGTAATTTTACAGTGAATTATTGAGAAGAAATTCATAGATGCTTAAAACTTGCCGCATGGTTGAGAAGATGTCCTTTAATGGTTTAACCAATTCTAACCGTTTTGTCGACACGGGACACGTGGTTCACTTGTCTAACTACCTTGCGTTAACTGTGGACTCACAGTTAGCCAGCTTAACCGTCTTGACGCGTTACCTGATTCAACACGTGTTTCACTGGACACACGAGTTTTTGCCCTGAATAGTTGAGAAGGTTATAGATGCTCAAAAGTAGAAACACGGTTGACACATACACTTTAAAAGTTTAACAACCTTTATCTATAGGTTTAGCATATTATACATGGTTCACAAGATCCACACGCTGGTAAACGCAGGATTCATGGTTCATATCCGTGTAAAGGATTAACCAAGATTAAACGTTGTGATAACACTGGACGCGTGGTTGACAAGTAAAAAACCGTAGACCAACACAGAACTCCTTGTTAAAGTGTCCATTACCACAGCTGCCTTGACGCGTTACCTGATGGCAGCAACAGTAATGTTAATGTGATCTGTAAAGAGATAATTCATGCATACTCAAAGGTTGACCCATGGTTGGCACGATATCTTTTAAAAGTTTAAGCAATATTACCCGCTGGGTCAACATAGGAGACATCTTTAACAAATTTAACCAACTTGGGGTAAAGACTCACGGTTAACAATTTCAACCGCCTGTGGATAACTCAGCAATCTGACTCACGGTTAACAATTTCAACCGCCTGTGGATAACTCATGGTTAATGTGGATAACTCATGGTCAACACAGGGTCAACACAGGAGACATCTTTAACTAATTTATCCACCTTGGGGTAAAGACTCACGGTTAACAATTTCAACCGCCTGTGGATAACTCAGCAATCTGACTCACGGTTAACAATTTCAACCGCCTGTGGATAACTCAGCAATCTGACTCACGGTTAACAATTTCAACCGCCTGTGGATAACTCATGGTTAATAACGTCAACACAGGAGACATCTTTAACAAATTTAACCAACTTGGGGTAAAGACTCACGGTTAACAATTTCAACCGCCTGTGGATAACTCAGCAATCTGACTCACGGTTAACAATTTCAACCGCCTTAACCAACTTGGGGTAAAGACTCACGGTTAACAATTTCAACCACCTGTGGATAACTCAGCAATCTGACTCACGGTTAACAATTTCAACCGCCTGTGGATAACTCAGCAATCTGACTCACGGTTAACAATTTCAACCGCCTGTGGATAAGTCATGGTTAATGTGGATAACTCATGGTCAACACAGGGTCAACACAGGAGACATCTTTAACAAATTTAACCAACTTGGGTTAAAGACTCACGGTTAACAATTTCAACCGCCTGTGGATAATTCAGCAATCTGACTCACGGTTAACAATTTCAACCGCATGTGGATAACTCAGCAATCTGACTCACGGTTAACAATTACAAACGCCTTAACCAACTTGGGGTAAAGACTCACGGTTAACAATTTCAACCGCCTGTGGATAACTCAGCAATCTGACTCACGGTTAACAATTTCAACCGCCTGTGGATAACTCAGCAATCTGACTCACGGTTAACAATTTCAACCGCCTGTGGATAACTCATGGTTAATAACGTCAACACAGGAGACATCTTTAACAAATTTAACCAACTTGGGGTAAAGACTCACGGTTAACAATTTCAACCGCCTGTGGATAACTCAGCAATCTGACTCATGGTTAACAATTTCAACCGGCTGTGGATAACTCATGGTTAATGTGGATAACTCATGGTCAACACAGGGTCAACAGAGGAGACATCTTTAACAAATTTAACCAACTTGGGGTAAAGACTCACGGTTAACAATTTCAACCGCATGTGGATAACTCAGCAATCTGACTCACGGTTAACAATTACAAACGCCTTAACCAACTTGGGTAAAGACTCACGGTTAACAATTTCAACCGCCTGGGATAACTCAGCAATCTGACTCACGGTTAACAATTTCAACCGCCTGTGGATAACTCAGCAATCTGACTCACGGTTAACAATTTCAACCGCCTGTGGATAACTCAGCAATCTGACTCACGGTTAACAATTTCAACCGCCTGTGGATAACTCAGCAATCTGACTCACGGTTAACAATTACAAACGCCTTAACCAACTTGGGGTAAAGACTCACGGTTAACAATTTCAACCGCCTGTGGATAACTCAGCAATCTGACTCACGGTTAACAATTTCAACCGCCTGTGGATAACTCAGCAATCTGACTCACGGTTAACAATTTCAACCGCCTGTGGATAACTCATGGTTAATAACGTCAACACAGGAGACATCTTTAACAAATTTTACCAACTTGGGGTAAAGACTCACGGTTAACAATTTCAACCGCCTGTGGATAACTCAGCAATCTGACTCAATTAACAATTTCAACCGCCTGTGATAACTCATGGTTAATGGCACCATGTACTGTAGTTTTACAGTGAATTATTGAGAAGAAATTCAATTAACAATTTAACAAATTTAACCAACTTGGGGTAAATTCAATTTAACAAATTTAACCAACTTGGTTAAAGACTCACGGTTAACAATTTCAACCGCCTGTGATAACTCAGCAATCTGACTCACGGTTAACAATTTCAACCGCCTGTGGATAACTCAGCAATCTGACTCACGGTTAACAATTTCAACCGCCTGTGGATAACTCATGGTTAATAACGTCAACACAGGAGACATCTTTAACAAATTTAACCAACTTGGGGTAAAGACTCACGGTTAACAATTTCAACCGCCTGTGGATAACTCAGCAATCTGACTCACGGTTAACAATTTCAAACCGCATGTGGATAACTCAGCAGTCTGACTCACGGTTAACAATTTCAACCGCCTGTGGATAACTCATGGTTAATGTGGATAACTCATGGTCAACACAGGGTCAACACAGGAGACATCTTTAACAAATTTAACCAACTTGGGGTAAAGACTCACGGTTAACAATTTCAACCGCCTGTGGATAACTCAGCAATCTGACTCACTGTTAACAATTTCAACCGCCTTAACCAACTTGGGTAAAGACTCACGGTTAACAATTTCAACCGCCTGTGGATGACTCAGATTCTGACTCACGGTTAACAATTTCAACCGCCTGTGGATAACTCAGCAATCTGACTCACGGTTAACAATTTCAACCGCCTGTGGATAACTCATGGTTAATAACGTCATTACGAATGCTACCTTGACAAGTTACTGGCACCATGTACTGTAATTTTACAGTGAATTATTGAGAAAAATTCATAGATGCTTAAAACTTGCCGCATATTTGAGAAGATGTCCTTTAATGGTTTAACCAATTCTAACCGTTTTGTCGACACGGGACACGTGGTTCACTTGTCTAACTACATGATTAACTGTGGACTCACAGTTAGCC
>CBXJ02000382.1:0-13204 GCA_000612645.2 Trichuris muris | reverse complement strand
CCCTTTCGATGAATACATCACGCTTGGTCATCTTCCGACACGCGGTCAGGGTATCCTGTACAATTCCCATTACGGGTCGATTGGCCTGCGGCGTGAGAATCATTCGCGGTATCATGCACAGCTCCTGAATCTCGGCCTTGGTCTCCAACATTTGAGGCAAATGTAAGTTCATCTCATCGCCGTCGAAGTCAGCGTTGTAAGGTGTAGTTACACTGTAACGACGTGCACGGTTGAACGATTTCGCTACACCAGCAGTGCAGTCAAGCAAACCTCAAGTTAAGGCGAAACGTTGACCACGGCAAAACTTTCACACGATGCCCCATCATGGACATCTTATGCAACGTTGGCTGGCGATTAAAAATAACCACATCGCCGTCGCGCAGGTGCCTTTCAACTTTGTACCCAATTTGGAGGTGCAAATCAGAAGCCTTCGGGTGGTAACGAAGGTCAATGCGAGCTCCATTGTCGCGAATAATGTACTTCGCACCCGGATAATAACTGTCGCCTCGATCGACCAATGCTTGCAGTCTAAAAATTCGACATATTTTCTATGCCAACAACAGAAAACGCGTGAACTCTCACTGGTCAATGTTAAACGGAGTGACAATCTCAGGCACAGTAAGATTTTGGGCGATCGTCTTTGGAACGCCCAGCTGATCGATGGCCAAGTTTGGATCTGGAGTGATCACTGTTCTCGCCGAGAAGTCGACTCTTTTCCCCATGAGGTTGCCTCGAATGCGACCTTCTTTGCCTTTAAGCCTCTGTTTTAGCGATTTCAACGGCCGGCCAGACTTGTGCGTCGCACGCGGTATCCCAGGTATTTCGTTATCAATTAATGTAGCAACATGATACTGTAATAATCGGACGTCCTCCGCCAAAACATGCGCCGCAGCACCGTTTTGCTCGTTGCGTTTCAGCTGATTGTTCGCCTTGACAATGTCGGCGATCTTGTAAGTCAAATCATCCTAAACAAAAACAAATAACCTACAGAAAAAGCGGTGAGCAAGAGCTGGTACTTGATTCCTTGCAGAACCAAAAGTGACCACAGCAGGGCGAACGGACAATGGCGGCACCGGTAGCACCTGTAGAATCATCCAATCCGGCCGTGCATACCGAGGATCCATGCCAAGTAGAGAGCAGTCCTCGTCCGTTATGCCTTTGAAAATTTCAAGAACTCGTTCGGCGTTCATTGTCACCTTCTTCTCTTGTGTTTCTTCATTCAATTTTTTCCATTCCGCCGTAATCTCCAAGCCAACCCGTTTGTAAGTTGGCTGGAAGCGCATGCACCCGCCGAATGACTTCAACGTCTTGTCCGCGAGATCGGCATTTTCAGGTGCCTGCATCGAACGATCAGCGTCGGTCTCTTCTGCGCCCTCGCAAATGGATTTCGATTTGCAAATGTCATATATTAACGTGAGACGCTTTTTTGGACTGCGCTTCGACCTGGCGATCGCATCAACCACCTTAGGCGACGTACGGTCAACCAGAATCTTGGAGCAATGATAGCAGACGCAGCGCAAAATTTTTAAGATCTTCGAAAAGAAGCTGACATGAAACACTGGCTTGCACAATTCCAAATGGGCGAAATGGCCCGGACATTCCGCAATATTACCGGCGCAAGTTTGGCAGCGGCCCCTGAAAGTCAAAAGCTTTTGTAACCACGGAAGCGTAAGCAAAAATTCTACGCACTTTCTGTCGATAACTCCTTGCCGTTGATCCATAAGACCGCCAACCTTCGGCTTGCCGCCCTCGTTGATTTCTGGATATTCGATAAGCCCGACCGACATACGGCGCTAAAGATCAAAGTGCAAGTGAGGATAACATGGAGTACGATTGAATCTTTTCAATCAATCACATGACTTTAATCCCGTTAATGAAAAACAAACTAGCACGAAGCTTTCGGGACACTACATTGTCCCTTCATCAGCGTGTACAAAAAGAACTATTGGCTTGTATCAATCCAGTAATCGAGGCTTGTGTTTAAAACCAGAACCTTAAGGGTTCAACTTTAAACTGGCTTTTAACTTTCTTCCAACGATTGTCTCTCTCCGGTCAATACTTCCTGGCTAGACCCTGTTCTACGTAATATGAAAGAACAGTTAGGCACCTTGCAACATTTAGCCGTCAACACCGTCAAGGACCAAATATCACTGAAACAAATCCCATCTTTCAGTGATATTTGGTCCTTGACGGTGTTGACGACTAAATGCTGCAAGTTGCCTAACTGTTCTTTGGTTTTACGTAGAACAGGATCTAGCCAGGAATTATTGACCGGAGAGAGACAATCGTTGGAAGAAAGTTAAAAGCCAGTTTAAAGTTGAACCCTTAAGGTTCTGGCTTTAAACACAAGCCTCGATACTGGATTGATACAAGCCAATAGTTCTTTTTCTACACGCTGATGACGGGACAAGGTAGTGTCCCGAAAGCTTCGTGCTAGTTTGTTTTTCATTAACGGGATTAAATTCGCGTGATTGATTGAAAAGAGGAGAACTTATCCCATGATAAGAAACCCTATTCTTAAGGGTACAATTGAGATAACAATCGTTAGTACTTCATATCGTTTACTGAAACGAGCTAAAGTAACAGCGCCGAATTATTTCCCAATCAGAAAGAAGACCGGATACAATGGTTACAAAGCAATAAGGAATGGTTCACTGTCAAAGCTCAGTTGGGTACTGCCCCTTGAGGTTGGTAACCTGGAATGGGCTCCAAGTTTTCAACGAACGGACGGAAAAATGTACACGCTGCAAAAAGTACACAACAACCACTCAATGTGCTCCCGTTAACAAATTAAGTTACGTTCCAACATTAGGAATAGTCTACTTAGCGCAAAAGAACTGAGTAACAACCGGCGTAGCTAATGACATCCGTTTGACTGAACGCAACCCCTAACGACGACTTAGGAGGAAAAGTACGCTAAAAACATTTTGAACTGCTTTCTTACAATTTCATCCGGATTAAGGATGCCGAATTGCACTTGTTTAACATCCTTTGTTGGAATGCGAGTATCAAACCACTGCTCCATCGCTCCCTAAATGTACAGTACCGAAATTAAGTGTTCTCAGGTACAGTGCGTGTACGGTAACAAGCGTATCCAAGCAATCTGCACCTGCTGCAGCAATTCGAACGCGCGCAATGAATGTTGATTAAATCTTTAATGCGTCATGTAAAGTGTTGGTAAAAGCTTTTCCGTTGGTCTTACCAGCTGCAAGCGTTGAAAATGTTTGTCGAACCTGTTACTCGAAGTTAACAAAAACTTTATCGACTGCAGCAATCTCAAGTGTCCAGAAAAATTCCAACTGTCCTGTACAAGCTAACCCAATTGCCAGCCGCAGCTGCTGCAGGAACAAGTGGTACTGCGATAAAAGATGTGAAACTTTTGCGCAACGGAAAACCACAGTCATTGACTATTTGTGGCAGCTAAGTTTTGGCATTTTGATATAGTTGACTGATTGGTGTTGAAAAACAATTGCTGCAATGTTCCGATTAAAGTACCCGGTAAGCCTGCTGCACCTGCACGAAATACGGTACCGCCATGAATGACGGATAAGAAAGTTCACTCGCTTTTACCATACGGTACTTTCGGAGTGATTGCGACCTGACCATGCTGTTAATATTACCGTAAGAAGCACAAAAGCAATCTAATTTTCTACAGTTAATGGAAATCTGGTTACTGTCGAAGTTAATACTTTCTGTTTTTGTTGCTTCCACGGCCGGTGCTTCTTTACGCAGTTACCCACGCCTTTGAGATTAAATGACTTCCAAGAATGCCTTAATACGTTGAATGATTCGGTTGTCTCTTGGTGGAACATCATAAGTAGCATTCTCCGCAAAACTTGGACTCATGTGACGACCAGTAAGCATTGCTGAGTTTGCCTGAATCATGTTGTTGTTGTTGTTGTTGTTGTTGTTGTTGTTGTTGTTGTTGTTACCTATGCGCAAAATTACATTACTCGATGCTATTGTTTTTGACGGATTGAGTCAGAGTGCTCTCTGACTGATTGTCTTTGAATGTGTTAATTCAATTTGCATGACAGCCGAAATTTCGCTTCGCATTGCTGCTTTGTGACGACGCTGTCCTGTTGAACGACTAAAGATCATGCAGTGAAACGCTTCATAGCAAATAAGGAGTACCTTTGCATCACTCATATTCATCCAAAAGCACAACTCCGTCAAAAAGAAGGAAATTTAATTAATTGGTCGTAAATACAATCGCTAGGAATTTTAAGATGCGTCGCTCTAGGAAGTTGCGCTAGGAATTTAATTTAATTAGTCGTCGTGATAATACGGAGAGAACTGAATGAAGTCCAACTTTGTAAATTCAAAGACTGCTACAATTAAGTAGAGCCTAAAATCTGCATTCATCGCTGAAGCGTGACGGTAATGGCTTCGGCTTCATTTGTGCTTCCCTAAAGTAGTGAAATAAGGCAGTTGATCTCTTAACTTGTTAACTGCTGCCTATGAAAGTATCTGAAACATGTCATCGCAGTATTCTCAAAACCTGAAGATTCTGTTTAATCTTCGCAGCTATTGGTGATTGTCAATATCTACGTACTTATGCCTTTCACACTTGCGAAAATTTGTCGATTCATTCAATCGTGGTACCGATGGAATCATGCGATACAGGCTGGCTAGCATCAGAGATTTCATGCAATATAGTTCACAGCCGAAAAAAGATATCCGAATATAGTTCGCGCACTTAATAGTTCCGGACAATAACACACAGGGAGTTGAACGTTGTTCTTTTCGATGGAAGGGTGCGCACAGCTATTTGTTTTAGGATTGCTGTCCAACTTTTCAAATGTTTTTAATGGCGATAGCCTACAGGAAATGGCGCAAAGTGAAGGAGTTTCGGCACTATGTGTGAATTGCCCCGACCATTTGATTGGTTGATTTCAGATGGCTTAGCGTAATGGCGATTGGCTAGTCGCTAAGCATCGTCGCTCTTACGAGGGACATCACCGCCGCCTACAGCAAGAGCAGGATTTGTAACACCAGACCAACAGTTTCATTTATGAGAATGAGTGGAAGAGAGCGCTTGACTTTTGTAGAAATGTGTATGAAGTTCGGGAACGACGAAGTGGCGGCTGTGAAGTACATGCAGGGTGTAGGCCTGCTGCACCGACGTAGGAATTGCCCGCGTTGTGGCCGGGCTATGGTCCTGCAGCAGCGGAAGGACCGCGGCGACGTGCGCTGGCGCTGCAACAGAAAGCAGTGCCAGCGGGAGATTTCCGCGAAGACTGGAACGTGGTTCCAAGGTAGTAATCCGAGGTCGAACAGTTTGGTGCTCATTGTATTGATGTTTAGGAGTCGAGCAGCCGGTGAGGACCATGCTCCTGTTCATGTGGGCGTGGTCAGAGAAGTTGACCACGCTCAACTTCTGCCGGGCCGTGCTCGACTTGACGGATGGAGCCGCGGTCAGGCTCAACGCAGCGATGAGGCGTGTCGCAGAGGAATGGGTGTTGAGGAACCCGGTGCCTGTTGGTGGGCCCGGTCTTACGGTTGAAGTGGACGAATCCTTGTTCGCAAGGAGAAAGTACAACCGGGGCCGGGTGCTTCCACAGGCGTGGGTCGTCGGTGGTGTGTGCCGTGAAACGGGCCATTGTTTCCTTGCCCGTGTCGCAGATCGGTCCGCCGCTACTCTTATCTCTGTCGTAAGAGAGAACGTAGCGGCCGGATCGACTGTAGTCACGGACGAATGGCGGGGATACTATGGTCTGTCGGATGAGCACTACACACACTTACGTGTGAATCACTCGATCAACTTTGTTGATCGAGTGAGTGGTGCTCATACGCAGACCATAGAATCCCTCTGGTCCCACGCCAAGCAGGGGAACAAGGCCCGTCGCGGCACGCACCGGTCAAAGATAGACTCGTACTTATGCGAGTTTGTCTGGCGCCGACGACTCAACCGGGAAGAACATCCGTTTGAGAGCATCCTCTGCGCCATCGCGGAGCTGTACCCACCGCGGTAGCCCGGCGTCCCGGTGTCTCAGCGTCCCGGTGTCTCAGCGTCCCGGTGTTTGTATATATATGTGTGTGTGTGTGTGTGTGTCTATGTATATGTATATTCGTTGCTATTATGTTGTACTGTCGTATGATGTTTTGCTCTTCCGTTTTTGTACAGTTGCTACGTTGTAAGTAAACAAGATTCTGTCCCTTGATCATGTGGCATTTCTGCAGCCAAGCGCTCGCGGCGACCTTTACGCGTCGGTAGACTCGTAACGAAAGGATCACTGGACGGGTGTGTGAACATTTAGACGAAGCGATGGGTCAGCGCGTCGGTCTTGAGGTGTTTTCGTCGAACCAAGCCAACGAATGGCTCATTCGACGGGTGCTGGAACATTTAGACAAAGCGATGTGTTAGCACGTCGATGTTGAGGTGTTTTCGTCGAACCAAGCTAAGCAGCTTAATTCGGTTTTCCGAATGAGGTGTTTTCGTCGAACCGAGCTAACGACTGGGTCAATGGACGGGTGCCGGAACATTTAGACAAAGCGATGTGTTAGCGCGTCGGTGTTGAGGTGTTTTCGTCGAACCAAGCTAAGCAGCTTAATTCGGTTTTCTGAATGAGGTGTTTTCGTCGAACCGAGCTAACGAATGGGTCACTCGACGGGTGCCGGAACATTTACACAAAGTGATGGGTTAGCGCGCCGGTCTTGAGGTGTTTTGGTCGAACCAAGCTAAGCAGCTTAATTGGGTTTTCTGAATGGCGCAGCGCTAAGCAGCTTAATTCGGTTTTCCGAATGAGCAGGTGCTAGCAGGCGCTGCTGGGTTCAGGGACACTAATCCTGCGGACCTGTGGTATGGTCGTAGTCGTTGACCGCGCAGACACGGACGAGCTGTAATACCTCTTGACCCTCGTCTGCACGTCTCGGTTCTTTAAAAGGACCGCAGTCCAAATGGCGTGCTATTCGGTATGTCTGCAACGGCATTGAACGTTCGGTCTGTGTCCCGTAGCTGTCTAACTGACGCACACGCTTGCCGATGGTTTGACGATGGGCTGTGTCTACGTGCTGAAGATTCGGTAAGTCGATGCACATTATCTGCACTGTTCCGTGTTCAATGATAAGTTAGTGAGGAATTTGACAAGCAGCACAAGTCTCGACAAAGTGCGGTCGTTCGCCCATGTAATGGAAACAAGGACGAAAATCGGTTGTGTTTAGGTTTAAGCTTAGGTATCGGCGAAAGCGACAGCCATCATCAGTCGACTAGCACGAAGGCAGAGCGCACAGGAAAGATCGGTTATGTTTCGGTCTAGGCTTAGGTATCGGCGAAAACGACAGCCATCATCAGTCGACTAGCACGAAGGCAGAGCGCACAGGAAAGATCGGTTATGTTTCGGTCTAGGCTTAGGTATCGGCGAAAGCGACAGCCATCATCAGTCGACTAGCACGAAGGCAGAGCGCACAGGAAAGATCGGTTATGTTTCGGTCTAGGCTTAGGTATCGGCGAAAGCGACAGCCATCATCAGTCGACTAGCACGAAGGCACAGCGCACAGGAAAGATCGGTTATGTTTCGGTATAGGCTTAGGTATCGGCGAAAGCGACAGCCATCATCAGTCGACTAGCACGAAGGCACAGCGCACAGGAAAGATCGGTTATGTTTCGGTATAGGCTTAGGTATCGGCGAAAGCGACAGCCATCATCAGTCGACTAGCACGAAGGCAGAGCGCACAGGAAAGATCGGTTATGTTTCGGTCTAGGCTTAGGTATCGGCGAAAGCGACAGCCATCATCAGTCGACTAGCACGAAGGCACAGCGCACAGGAAAGATCGGTTATGTTTCGGTCTAGGCTTAGGTATCGGCGAAAACGACAGCTATCATCAGTCGACTTGCACGAGAGCAGAGCGCACTGGAAAGATCGGTTGTGTTTCGGTCTAAGCTTAGGTATCGGCGAAAACGACAGCCATCATCAGTCGACCAGCACGAAAGCACAGCGCACAGGAAAGATCGGTTATGTTTCGGTCTAGGCTTAGGTATCGGCGAAAACGACAGCTATCATCAGTCGACTTGCACGAGAGCAGAGCGCACTGGAAAGATCGGTTGTGTTTCGGTCTAAGCTTAGGTATCGGCGAAAACGACAGCCATCATCAGTCGACTAGCACGCGAGCAGAGCGCACTGGAAAGATCGGTTGTGTTTCGGTCTAGGCTTAGGTATCGGCGGAAACGACAGCGATGAACGGTCGAAAGCCACGAATGCACAGCGCACAGGAAAGACCGGTTGTGTTTAGGTCTAAGCTTAGGTATCGGCGAAAACGGCAGCCACTAACGGTCGAAAGCGATGAATGCAGAGCGCACAGGAAAGATCGCTTGTGTTTTGGTGTAAGTTAGGTATCGGCGAAAACGAGAGCCACTAACGAACACTCGACAGATCACTTGTGCGTACGTCTACGCTTCCGTTTAGAAGAAAACGGCTGCGACGAAACGGGCAGTTGCGCAGCTGCACACATACACGCTTGCTCAGCAAGGAAAACAGCGATATCAGCGCCACCTATATGGTCGTTCCTGATTGGTCGAAAAGTAGGTCATGTCGGGGTCAAAATGGGGTCGGGGCGGTACAAAAAAAGTACCGGTTTTTCTCCTGCACGTATCAGGCATAGCATAGCAACTACAAGTGGTGACCCGATGAGCGAATTCGTCCTCCAGCCAAACTACCCTCTCATGGCAGAGCAAGGCGCTCGCTCCCTCTCAGGTGAACGGTGTTAGAGTCGAGCTTCCGCAATTCGATCTTGAAGACATTGACACCTGGTTGCTCATGTGTGAAAACCTGCTGCACGACGCGGGTGTATCCCGTCAAGAGACGATGTTCCGCAAGATTCTGGCTGAACTTCCTGCTTAGTGCTTCCGCACAGTCAAGCACCTTGTGTTACAACAGCCCCTAGCTATGGATTGCTTCGACCAGCTTAAAGCGTGCCTACAAGACCGTCTCAGTCCCCATGGGCAAGTCCCATCTATCTAGTCCCCAAAGACAAGGGGAACTGCTATCGCATGGTTGGATGCTACGAGCATCTTAATGCTATCCCTGCCAGACAGGTACCCCATCCCTGACGTCCAGACGTGTGCAGACCATCTCCAAGGCGCCAACATTTTCAGCAAAATCGACTTGGCCCGCGCGTTCGCCCAGATACGCATGAGTCCCCAGGATCAACAGAAGACCGCAATAGCCACCCCATTCGGCCTTTACGAATATACAAGAATGCCCTTCGGACTCCGTAACGCGGCCCAAACATTCCAACGTTTAATGGATTCAGTCTTCCGAGGATTGCCTAGGGTGTTCGTCTACATCGACGGCATCCTGGTGTTATCTAGGTCGGCCCAGGAGCACTGAGCCGACTTACAAGCCGTTTTCAAGCGTCTGCAGAAGTACAGAATAACCATTCGTCCTGACATACGCATTTTTGGAAAACCCCAAATTCAGTTCCTTGGCTTTCAACTGTCCGACTCCAGCTTGACTCCACTGCCAGACAAAGTCAACGACCTAACGAACTTGCCTCCACCGCGAAATGTACCAGACTGCCGCCGCTTCTTAGGCATGCTCAACTACTACCACCATTTCATATGCAACCTTGCATCAACCTTACTTCCGCTTCACCAATTAGCCAACCAGCCCAAGCGCCAGCCATTTCAGTGGATCCCAGGGCACGATGCCGCCTTCCAAGAAGCCAAGCGACGCCTTGCCCAAGCAGCAACGTTAGCCTTTCCTTATTCGCAAGCACCGACCCAGGTCATTGCTGATGCTAGCGACAGTGCAGTTGACGCTGTCATCCAGCAACGGCATGACAATCGTTGGGTTCCCTTTGCCTTCCATTCCAAGAAGCTGTCTCCCAGCCAGCTCAAGTGGAGCACAGGTGACAAGGAGCTCTTTGCGCTCTTCAGCGCCGTGAAAAGGTTTCGCCATCTCCTTGAAGGTCAGCGGGACCTGCAGTTTTGCACAGACCATAAGCCACTGACATACGCGTTCACAGCTAAATCCGAACGCTCAGCACGTGTCCAACGGCAGTTAGCTTTCCTCAGCGAATTTTCCACGAATATCCGCCACATTGGAGGCGCTAACAACGTAGTCTCAGATTGCCCTAGCCGACCACCGCACTAGACCTATTTGGACAAGTGTCGTACTACCGGAGGACCGCTGCAAACTACAAAGATGGTCACCAAAAAAGGCGAAGATACGGAAAGATCAATGTTTGTTGAAAATGTAGAGCAATATCCAAAGAAACAATGGAACGGATGCTTGACGTCCATGGATCCTGTTTTAAAATGCAAAAGGGAGGATGCAATGGAACGAAATCGTTTAACTACAATGATCTTTGGCTTTAAGCCGCCTTCCTTAAACTTCGAGAATGTTCACTTTGTGTCCTTCCTCAATTTGTCGTTTCGCCGCCTATAAGCTCAAGCAGGAGAGTTCCTCAACTTCTATTTACTTTTTATCCACTGTAGAAAGGACCAAAAGAGCCCCAAAAGGTCCGGAACAGATGAATTCGACTAATAACTAGCGCCGGAACAAAATTTACAATGACAATTTCAACCGCTAACAAGGAGCATCCTTGACTCGCCTTCGTTGGATATTGAATTTATGGGTCTTTTCTGTTTCGTTCCCCCTACTTGATTATCATGTCGCTAGGGGGCGCTAATGACGTTTCTGTTGCCGAACGCTGATATAAAATGCTACGAAGAGGGCGCCGAGATGCATTAGCGATCGTAAACTTCAAGAGCCTTTGTAAGATGCCTTCGTAAGTTAAAAGGGAGACATGTCTCTTATTTTATGGTTTAGGCTTAGGTATGGGCAGAAAACGATGCCTACGGTCGTGTTGCTTTCGTAATTTAAAAGGAAAGATTGACATGACTCTTATTTTATAGTTTAGGCTTAGGTAAGGGAAGGAAAGATTGCTTCGAGCGCTCGGCCTGCAAAATGTGACGGTGGCGCCACCTATGTCTCCAACAATTAACGGGCCAATCAACGTGGGGATGACGTCATACCTAGAAGTTACAGTATGACGGGAACGAGACAGAAAAGATTCGAATTTTTTAATGGCGTTAAACCGTACATTGATTTCTGTTAAATTTTTCCAAATTTCAAACATCGCTAAAGGGGGACAACAGCTTGCCCTCACGCGATTTTCCAACGTCGGAATGTAGGAGCAAGAGTTAGAGGAGCCCTTTTTTGCATTTGTACATGCATTCTGACATCAAAGCTACAGTAATGACAGTGGCTAAGTATAGAGTTCGTCGATGGAATTTGTTGAGTTTTCTTACGTCTTTTCCCGCTGGTTGTAGTCATTATGCGTGTAATCGCAAGGCAAGCGCTTAGCCCTAACGCGGACGAGCAGTTGATTAAGAATTAACGCGAACAGTTGCGAAATGTTTTTGTATCGTCGTCGTTTCGCAAAGCATGGGTGAAAGATTTCAGCCAGCTTTTTCGTGGTTGCTATGTAACTGTCACTTTTGGTGTTGCGTAATAGATTATAGGGAACGTAAACATTTCATTGCTCCTGGTTATTGCGCTAGCGTTCGGTACTCGTGGGTGCCAAAGGCGTTGCGCCCTGCTTATTTCATGTTCCTCTGGAGTATATGTTGTACGTTGTATTCCCGTTTGCTTTCTGGTGTTGGAATATCGCGTGTGCGCGTTCACATCTTTTCGTTAATTTCTTCGAGGTTGGCAGTGCAAGGTTTGCTATTTCTTAGGCGGTGAACCACCGGAATTATGGGCATGATGAAGAAGAAGGTACTGCTAATGGGCAAGAGCGGTTCCGGTAAAACAAGCATGCGTTCGATCATTTTTGCCAACTTCATAGCACGGGACACTCGTCGCCTTGGCCCCACAATGGACGTTGAACATGCGCATGTTCGCTTCCTGGGAAATCTAGTGCTGAACATATGGGATTGCGGAGGTCAGGAAGCATTTATGGAAAACTATTTCACTTCGCAGCGCGATCAGATATTTCGCAGCGTTGAAGTTCTCATTTACGTGTTCGACGTTGAAAGCCGCGAAGTGGAGAAGGATTACCAGTACTATCAGCTATGCTTGGAAGCGCTGATGCAGAACTCTCGCGATGCGCATGTCTTTTGCCTAATTCACAAGATGGATCTGGTGCACGAGGATCACCGGGACGCCGTCTTTCAGGAGCGGCAGCGCGATCTTTTGAAATTGTCCGAACCGTTGAATTGCGTTTGCTTCAGAACATCCATATGGGACGAAACCTTGTACAAAGCCTGGTCTTCGATAGTCTACCGCCTCATACCGAACGTGCAACAGTTAGAGCAAAGTTTGGAAAAGTTCAGCTCGATCATTGAGGCGGACGAAATTTTGCTCTTCGAAAAAGCGACCTTTCTCGTGATCTCCTACTCGCAGCGGCGATCGCACAGGGACGTGCACCGGTTCGAAAAGATCAGCAACATAATAAAGCAGTTCAAGTTGAGCTGCAGCAAGCTGGGAACGCACTTCCAAAGCATGGAAATAGTGAACAGCAATTTCGCCGCCTTCATTGACACCTTTACCACGAACACGTACGTGATGGTTGTTCTGTCGGACCCGGCGATCGCGCCGACAACGCGACTGAACATTCAAAACGCCAAGAAGCACTTCGAGAAATTGGAGATGCGCCAGTAAGCGTTCATTCGTGTGCTTGCGACGTAATTTGTGCAATTTCATCTACCGCATAAAAGTCGTCGTCCAATTTGTACCTTAGCTATTTGAGGTTGCAAGGTGAATTATAGCTGGGAAGCTTAACGGGTTGGTCCTTATCTCGTCCCGCTGAGCTTTTCCTCCGAAAGGTCGGCAAGGGCGGTTCGTATTCAAAGTTACGCGACACCGACTCGCAATTGCAAATGGCGCCTCTAATTAAAAGTTCCGTACTATACAAAAGGTCGTGGTGGGCGGCTAAAATCGCTCAAGTCCTCGGACTTCCTAACCGGGCAACATTACGCGAAAAATGTGAGAGCGCATTAATGATTCGCAGGTTCGGACTATCCTGTATGCATAAAGATGATTTGCAGGTTTCAATCACTTCATTACACATTAAAAGTGGAACTAACATTTTCCCGTTTTCACAAAAGGACGGTACTAGCTAGGGGGTGTTTTATTTAAGCATTTGAATATTCGATGACCGTTCGAAACAACGATTGCACAAGTCAATATCAACTGTAGAGGACTAGGTAAACAGTTAGAGGCGATCTGCCTGACAAGGACCCAGTCTAGACGACAGC
>CBXJ02000381.1:0-11583 GCA_000612645.2 Trichuris muris | reverse complement strand
TAGTAAGAAGCCTTTGTGATTAATTCCTTTGCAGACAAAATCGCTTCAGGCAAATCCAGCAAAAATTTATCAAGAAACAACGCAAGCTGCACAAATAGAAAAGTGCTTTCCAAATTGCGCGACAGCACTATAGCCTTTCATAAACATTATATATTATACAACAACTTGGAAAGTATTTTTATGCAAATCCAATATTCCAACACGGTAAACCACCCGTTTGATAAAGCGTTTATTCTCAAAACGCTAACCGCAGAGCTTTCGGGTACAACACACGTACCCATCATCAGTGCATAAAATCAAAAATTCGTCAACTGCCCAACCAGTCAATGGTTCAGCAAGCCCTTCTGATAGACCGTCCGGGCTGGCGACATCAGCTGACTGACTGGGCGGGTGACGGACGCTTGACGGGTACAAGAGCAGTACCTGATAGCTGATGTCGCCAGCCCGGACGGTCTAGCAGAAGGGCTTGCTGAACCATTGACTGGTTGGGCAGTTGACGAATTTTTGATTTTATGCACTGATGATGGGTACGTGTGTTGTACCCGAAAGCTCTGCGGTTAGCGTTTTGAGAATAAACGCTTTATCAAACGGGTGGTTTACCGTGTTGGAATATTGGATTTGCATAAAAATGCACTTACCCCGTCGGATTGGGAATTATTATAACTTGGAAAGTAGCTGTATTTGACAGTGATTCGTCAGTCACAGCTCATAAATGGCGTCATTGCTTTCTCAGTCAAACCGCGTTGAGTCAAGTCCGCGTATACGGAGGGCCTACTGTATATATATATGTGATTAAAGAATCACGGAGATTTCTTCCCGTTGATCACGGTCCAAAAACAAGTATATATATATATATATATATATATATATATATATATATATATATATATATATATATATATATATATATATATATATATATATATATATATTAAACAATTTGTTTCTGCACACGGCTAAAAACCCGGGTCATCAGCAAGCTCATCCGCGAGATCGTCCGAGCTGGCGACATCAACTATCAGGTACTACTCTTTTACCCGTCAAGCGTCCGTCGCCCGCCCAGTCAGTCCTACAGAGAGCGAGCATCCTCACCGATCAACCAGGTCGTTGTTTAAAACTTTGGCACTGAGGACGTTTATGCGGGAAGTACCCGAAAGCTCTGCTTTTGTTGAGAATAAAAGTTTTCAATGAACGGGGGAAATCTTTTTAGCTTAGCTTAGTTTTTAGCCGTGTGTACTTACAAAGATGGGATTAGATGTTCCGCAGAAAATGTTTTAGCCGTGTGTACTTACAAAGGTGATATTAGATGTTCCGCAGAAATGCACATACCCCGTTGGAATGGAACTTTTAGTAAAAATGCAAAGATGTATATATACAAATTTTCTTTTATTTAACGTGGTTTGCGCACATAAGCGAACAACTTGTATCACGGTTATTCCCCGTTCAGTAAAAACGTTTTATTCCCAAACGTATTCCAATGCAGAGCTTTCGGACCAAATCCTAGGTCCGTCATCAGTGCAATCATTTCTGTCAACTGCCCAGTCAGCCGATGGTCCTGTGATGACGGACCTAGGATTTGGTCCGAAGCTCTGCATTGGAATACGTTTTGGGAATAAAACGTTTTTACTGAACGGGGAATAACCGTGATACAAGTTGTTCGCTTAAGATGTATATATATTCCGATGTTACGGCTAAAGCACCTGTTGAGTCTTATTCACTGATACCTGTCAAAACACCAAAAACAACCTAACCGTTGGCTTTGGTTAGTTATGTTAGTGAAAAACAGGTTAACAGTGAACGTACGATCATTTACTTCGTAGCTTTCGGAATCACAATCGCGGGATTAACTGTAATCACCCGCGTCGCCTCTGTTGAACCTCTCCATTGCGTTCTTATAGCGAATCACTCTAGATCGATGTTCCTTGAACCTGTCAAATGGAGTGTTGCCCGTTTCACCTATGTAAGAGGAGTTGCTACCATGGGCGATCTTGTAGACGACACAGGGCCTCTCGTCATATGGACACTGATCTAAGCATGCCTGAGAAAGTTTCAGAGTGATGCTGAGCTCTTGGAAAACGCCCAAAACTTGAGTGTTCTCCTAAGGCGTTTAATCTGCTCTCCGATGCCTTTGTAGTAGGGAAGAAATATCACCTTTCTTTCAGGTAGGTGAGTATTGGCAGATTAATCCTACGATAAATTGTCGAAGGAATCAATTAAATAGGATAACCATTAGATTGGAGAGCTGCTTTTATGTGCCTCAACCGATATTGAAGAAACTCTCCATCATAAATTCCGGTAGTGCGATCCACCATTCCTTGAAGATGAAGGTGTAATCTTTCGCTCAGCTTTGTAATTATGATGACTTCTTCTCCATCACGAAAGCCTGGGGGAAGATCCCTCCCTTGAACATCTAAACAGCCTGTCCCCACAATGCGTTTCGTTGACTACCGAAAACGAAAGTGGTAACAAGCTGCCTTTTCTAGACGCGCTAGTCATCAAGAGCGCTGAGGGTTTCAAAAGTACGGTTTACCGGAAATCAACTCATTCCGACAGATATCTTCATTTTTCTTCCGACCACCATCGTTTCGCTACGACAGGTATCATTAGCGACATGGTGGATCGCGCTATCGGAATTTGTGATGCAGAATTTCTTGAACATGACGAGGCATATAAAAGCAGCTCTCCAATCTAATGGTTATCCAATTAAATTGATTTCTTCTACAATTTATCGTAGGATTAACCTGCCAATATTCACCTGTCGAAAAAACAAAAACCTGTGATACTTCTTCCCTACCACAGAGGCATCGGAGAGCAGATTAAATGCCTTGGGAGAACATTAAACTTTCGGGCGTTTTTCAAGAGCTCTGCATCACTCTGAAACTTTCTCAGACACGATTAGATCAGTGTACCATATGACGAGGGGCCCTGTGTCGTTTACCAGATCACCTGTGGTTGGATGCCTCTTACATAGGTTCAAGGAACATCGATCAATCGGGCAACGCTCCATTTGACAGGTTCAAGGAACATCGATCAGGAGTGACCCGCTGCAAGAACGCAATGGAAAGGCTCAGCAGAGGCGACCCGGGTGATTACAGGCAAGGGATCTCGCGAAGATCATGGAAGACACGATTAATGGGTCACCGATCGTCCAACGTTCCTCTAGATCAGTGTTTCCCACCGGCTTCCTCGCCAGCGCCCCCTTTTGGACCAGCAATTTCTCCAGCGCCCCCCTAGGCGGGAGCATGGTTTGCTAGAGCAATTTGAACGCCCACGCAATATTCCTAGCCGAAAAAATGTGGTACATAACGCTAATGAATTTACTTGCTGTAGTCACAAGTGTAATAGAGCGAGCGAACTTCATTGTCAGACTTGGAAACCACGCAGCGAGAGCAGCTTTTCAATGTTCGGCTCGATGCCAGTTTGCCGGAGTCTCAGGTCGCCCCAATTTACAATTTGCAGCTTATTTCTCTTATTCGTTAGCAATTCCGCAACGACGCTAAATCCACGCTCAACTACATACGAAGAAGGAAATGAAATAAGCAGCTTCCTCACTACAGACTACAATCTTGGGTAGAAACGTGAGATATCGCGTTGCAGCCAGAAGGTTCTGTATCCAAGTTTAAATTTTGACTTGAGCTCTTCATTGGCCTGAAGCTCTAGCAACTCTTCCTGCAATTGTAGTCCTGCATTCTCAACCGCAGAGAAAGGGTTTATGACCCAATATGAAACCTCCAGAGAAAGGATATCCTGGAACCGTTCGATGAAGTCTTGGTGAAGCGACTATCTAGAGTCGCTTCACCAAGACTACACCTTCACCACCATCCAACGTCAAACATGCACTTTACTCAGCAGAATTATTTGGCATCCCTTTAGCTCCGCAGGGGGGTGCTAGCGCCCCCAGGCTTACCAATGTCCCCCAGGATTACCAGCGCCCCCCAAGTGCCCCTTTCGGCTCCAGCGCCCCCCCAAAGACTTTCCAGCGCCCACAGGGGGCGCTAGCGCCCCCTTGGGAAACACTGCTCTAGATGTTCGGACGACTTACATGCAAAGATTGTTTGCCGCGAGAGCCTGTTCCATGCCATAAAGATCAAAGAAGCCCTTTTTATTCGCCGTAACCCCTGCCCCATCAATAGAAACAGAAAGGTCGAAGTAAGCGAAGTGTGGACATATCTGATTAATCAGACCGGGTGCTGCAAAACAGCCGCTTCACCCCTCTGCAACACCCTTTTATATAATATTAGCCGTTCACTTGTACTACCTCCTGAATTGCGCTGACGACCGAACACTTACGTTCCGAAAGCTTCGCCGATTACACCTGATTTAACAGGGATACATTCAAGGGGGCAGGACGAAACACGCGGCTGGAATACAACCTATTTGGCCTTTTTCATAGGGTATCCTATATAGCGCGGAATTCGTTATCCGCGTTGTAACGCTCAACATCCGGGACGAGTTAACCGCGGATAACGAGGGCCGCCTATATATATATATATATATATATAAATGCACATACCCGTTCGAAGGAAACTTAAAAAAGGGGTTATACCGTGTTTGAATTTGTTTGCAAATATGCTCCTACCCCGTCAAAGAGAAAAAAGTCTACATATATATATATATATATATATATATATATATATATATATGTAGACTTTTTTCTCTTTGACGGGGTAGGAGCATATTTGCAAACAAATTCAAACACGGTATAACCCCTTTTTTAAGTTTCCTTCGAACGGGTATGTGCATTTCTGCGAAACAGGTAATATCCACGGATTTCCTCCGTTCATTGAATGCTTTTGTTCACTCAAAAGCAGAGCTTTCGGGTACTTCTCGCGTACCCGTCCTCAGTGCCAAACTCTTAAACGACGACTGTCCAGCCAGCCAGCGGTTCAGGAAGCTCATCCGCTAGACCGTCCGGGCTGGCGACATGAACTATCAGGTACTATCCTTGTACCCATCAAGGCTCTGTCGCCCGCCTAGTCAGTCCTGCAGAGAGCGAGCATCCCCACCGACCGACCGGGACAGTGATGCAACACCTCGTTTGCACAGAACTTTTATTACTAAAGATAGAGCTTTCGGGTGCGGCTCATATATATATATATATATATATATATATATATATATATATATATATATATATATATATATCTTGAAACAAGAAGAATTGGTAACAAGGTGTCTCATAATTATGAAAAAAATATGAAAAGATACGGTATCCTTGTTCAACGAGCTTTAATAGGCGAAGCTTTCGGAACGTACGTGTTCCGTCATCAGCGCGATTCAAAGTGTGGTAGGACAAGTGATAGGGTGGTATATATGTTGTTGCAAAGGGGTTAGGTAGCTATTTTGCAGACCCCGGTCTGATTAATTAGATCGGTCCATACTTCGCTAACCTCTACCCCTGTGTCCCTGTTTATGTGGCAGGGATTATGGCGAATAAATAGGGCTTCTTTTATTTTTTGACATGGAACAGGCTCTCGCGACAAACAATCCTTGCTTGTAGGTCGTCTGAACACTGAGAGGAATGTTCGACTACTGCTGAGCCTTTGATCATGTCTTCCATGTATATACATATATACCACCCTATCACTTGTCCTACCACTCTTTGAATCGCGCTGATGACGGAACACGTACGTTCTGAAAGCTTCGCCTATTAAAGCTCGTTGAACAAGGATACCGTATCTTTTCATATTTTTTCATGAATATATATATATATATATATATATATATATATATATATATATATATATGATGGACTTTTGTACGGCTTGTGCGCGTTTGAAAATCGAAACATGTCTGAAGATATATCGATAACAATGCCCTACCACCGAAAGGATGGGCAGTTAATGGGGAAATTTTCAGAACCGTAGCTGAATACAGAATGTATCATCAAGGGTTCTTATTTTGAGTTTTCATTTTTTCACGGTAGTTAAACCCGTTTATTGAACCGAAAAAGGTACAGTGTAATTCAGCGATGAAATACAACGTACCTTTAACGAGAACTATCCGGAGTTTTCGGAGCTATCTGCTCCGTCGTCAGCGAAATCGTCAAAACATGGGCAACGTAGATTCGGGAAAAGGGGTTATCAATCAAATTTGGTGTTACTGTTTAAATGCTGTTTGAAAGTGAAAACGGGTTACTATGTATAATGTGATATTATTGCCATAGGTTGCTTTTTTATCAGTGGAGAAAACAAATGTTGCATAGATGGTGACCGTGTTGATGACCGTTTCTTGTGCTATGACGAGATTTGTAACAGGCTTTAGTTTAATCTTGATATTCGTCAAGGCGTGATCCTGTTAATTTTTAATCTGGCAACTTAGAAAGTGGCCTTCTAAGTAGCCATTTAAATCGTGGTAAACTAGTCTTACCAGTGCTTTTATTGATAAAATGGAAACAGGGCATGTCGAGAAAGTATCAAATACTTTTTTCTTTTTGCTATTTATTTTTCTGCAGTTACGAAGAAGTCATCGTGTAGAGCTGCAAATTTGTTTGTGCAGTGAGTGACAATTGTTGCTCGTTTTATAAAATTAAATGGAAACAAGGACGGTTCTGATTCTGTCTGAACCATGCCTCTGAACTATTGCATTGATTATTTTGAGCAGTATGCAGCATTATAGACTACAGTTTTATAGATTGTCGCTTCGAAAGATCCTCCTTTTTCCTAATAACAATCGATATTTCTAGATCCTTCTTTTGCTGAAAGTGCGGTCGGTGCAGTAGATGTGCTGTCATCAAATGGTTTGCAGCTTGCGGATAGTGGCAATCCAGTGAGTAATGTATCGTCGTCGCCTCCGCCGGTCGAATCAAGCCAGGGAATTATTAGCAGTAGTTGGAAAGTGGACGGTGAGGGAATCAGTAGCAGTTTGATTGTGGAAACGATGGCGGCAAGAGATGACAGTACTTTATTGCCACGATCATTTGTAAGCGACTCTTATCGTCATCCGAAACGTGACATATCGTGCGGCGAACCATCGCGTACAAGTAAGCGTCGTCGAGCATCTTCTCCCGTATTGGTAAGCACAACTGGAGCAGACGAAGAAAGCACCCTGGCGGTTCAATCTTTTGCTCAGCGAATCGACAGTATTGATACTATTTTCATTTCTGATTCAACGAATCGTTCCATTGGGACAGGTTGGTGATATTATGTTGGAAATGGTTGGAGTGTTTTCACAGATGCTATAGAAATTTAAATTATCGCTTGCAAATTTTGTTAGCAATAGTTGAGGTTAGCGAACGCTTATATATATATATATATATATATATATATATATATATATATATATATATATATATATATATATATATATATATATATATATATATATATATATAAACAACATTTTCAATATATAATATATATATATATATGTATTGAAAATGTTGTTTCTACGAACGGGCGCATCAGTCCTCATAATTACTAGTTACAGAACGTTTTCAACCTGTTGACGAAAAAGACGACTTTAGCATAGCTCTCGGGAGTGAACTTCCCCGTCCCCAGCGTAAGCGTCGTAAATGATTACGTTTGCGCTAAGGACACGAAAAGTTCATTCCCGAAAGCTACGCAATTAAAGTCATCGTTTTTCGTCAACGCGTTGATAAAGCTTCCGTAATTAGTAGTTAAAAGTTCATATATTTGAAGTGTTTACATTTTGTTGTACGATTTATCTGGAGATAACAATTCATCTTATTTAAGGAGGTCCGCCGTTGCTCCTTTTATTTAAGATCGAGATTACTTTTCAAACAGCTTTCTAAGTTGCATTCCTATTGCAATTAGAACTGGCATACGGCAGCAGAGTGTATTATTACGAAAAGATCGCAAAGCTAAAATTTAATTTGAAAAGTTGCAATTTCTTACATATCCAACAATCGATCTTCTGTTGTATTTTGTTGTTCATGAATTGAATGTGTTGTTAATTTCAGGAGACGAAAGCTTTGACATATTAGAGCAGCCTGAATCGTCGGGACAAGTAGAAGGTGATGTAATTAACGAGATGCACCAAATCGAAGAAACCTCAGAAGCTTTGCCTGCAGAAGTGGACAACGCTAACCATGATTTGACATCGAACAAACCTGTCGGCAAGCCGCAAAGTCCTCCCTAATCGATCGTAATGAATTTAGCGTCGTCTTTGTAACTACAATAGCGTATTTCACACGGACGCTTTTTTGTAAAATAAGTCACTTATTCATGTTGTCCTCTGCAGTAAAGCAATGCCATTAATTGACATAGCAGAACACTTTGGTTTTAAAAATGATGCTATTGCGACGTCAAGTTTCTTTTCAGTGGTAGTAGTTATGGAACATTGGTTACGTGATTTTCTGCTTTTTTGTGCGAAATGAATAAGGGCGCAATTGGAGAGCAACTAAGCAAGTTATCAGCGATGTTCCCATTTTCTAAAACTGTTGAAAATGAGATTTTAAATTGGAAAACGTAAAGAGAAAGCCAAAGCTGAGTGTTTGGCGTTGTCTGTAGTTTTCTATACAGTTATTCTCCTGAAGCAAACTGCGTCAGCTTGAACAAGCAAGAGTGACAACAATTCCACAGCTAAAAATGGCGCATGAAGTCAATTCAATTGTCGCTGTCTAAACGAAACAACGCAAAAGGAAAGCAAGCAAAAAGAGTAACAGTTACATTGGTACGAAATCACCACCTTCACTTTCTACGTTCTTCAACACCATCTTCGCCTTGTCACACCAGAGCTTAAATGCCTCCGCCATTTCGGCAATTTCTCGGCGATTCAGTATCTTGGGCATCACCCAGGTAATTCGCACTGATTTCTTAGTTTGATCTATTCGGCACGAATTAAATGGCGCGACATTGCTTTCATGATCAGAAACTCAGCTTGATTGATATCTACGGCAACACGACTTGCAACGCTCTCGAAAGTCAGTTCTCGACTATTGTTCGGTCCAACGAATGCCAGTGACAGCAAACTAAGCATGCGAATCTTTTCTTCCAAGAAGGAAGCGCGAGAATGGAGATCCGGTTGCTGAGACCACTGCGGTTTCAATGAATAGAACAACTGAATGTCGCCATTGCTAAACGCATTCAGCATGTCATTCAACCATTGATGCTTCGTTTCGTTCAACGTTTCCATTATAGGATGTTGCAACTGAAACGGAAGAATGCATTTACGTTTGCACAAAACAAGCACTAATGGTGATTTCAATTACTTTATATTGAAAGCAGGGGTCTTGCCACACTTATGCAAGCTTCATAGAGGATTCAGACAAGAAAGAAACACGCGACAAGCAATCCTTTTTCGGTACAGTCGCTACTATTTTTCACGAAAAATGTTATGCCAGTAATGCTGCGTTGAAAATCGGATGTTTCTTATTAACAGTGGAATTTGTCAGTGTAAATTTTTACGAGCGGAACAGTTTTCCCAGTCGACTTCTTAATTTTCCGGAGCTTCTGGACCCCCTGCTTTAGCAGGATAAACGTAAGTTCAGAATAAATCTCCAACCGTCCTGATCACATGATAAGTGGGTAATATCAAGTGAATGTGGAGACCAATTGACTAATTTACGAAGTTTAAAGAAGAAAGGTTTAAAACCAATGCTATCGTTTTGAAGCAACCTCCTTCCACTATATCCCTTTTCACTATGTTCGCTCTGTATTCCAATTATTGTCCAATGTCTGTAAACGTTGCATTCCAGTGTTTCTTCGTGTATCGGTCTAAACATTTTTCGAAACACGTAGATCTTTCAATTTCACGTCGTTTCTTCCTTTGTGGGAATTTTCATTGTTTGCAACATCTTTCTTATAATACTAGATTTGTCTATATGGGGCTGGGCATCTACCCTTCTGTTCCGGTTAATGGTGTCATTATGTCAACTGAAAAGCTTCTTTAATTTTTCTGAATGCGAAATGAGGTTCGTGGCATAAGATTCTGTGATGTGGGAGAGCGTGAACATTCACAGGTGTTCTACTACCACAGAATGTTTGATTGACTGCTACACGGTGGTACTTGTTTTTAGTTTCTGTGGACAACCCTACGGTTGGTGGCCGTTCCATTAAACCTAGCCTTTACTCTGTTCTAACGACACAAATTCGACAAATGCTCTGTTATCCTCTGGTATATAGTCTATGGTATTTCCCGTTTTACAGACCATTCCATTTAACCTAGCTTTAGCATTGTTGTAACGGCGCGAATTCAGCAAATGTTCTGTAAACCTCTGGTTGTTGCTGGAGTTGCAGGAATGCAAGTACTAACAGCGATGACCGTTTATTTGAACGACAACGGTAACGGAAGAAGGGCATGGAGAGAAACGGTAAACTGAGAACTGGTAAATGGGCAAAATAAGCAAGAGTATATATAGTACGGCGGTTAATTGAATTGTTTCAGTTTCCTTGACCTCTTGAAGGCATGCATGAGAAACTGTGGATATGTGACTAATTAATCATGCGTACGTGGCAGCTTAGGTACATACCTGGTGATTAATGCCGTGAATTTGACCCTCACGCTGGGATATTAATATGAATGCGTGTAGGTGTCGTGGGAAGTGTACATGAATTAGAAAAGGAGGATTTTCAGCCGATTAAACGACTACACCTCAGGGCTATAGTATTTCCCGTTTTATAGGCCAGAGGTTAAGAGAGAATTTGTCGAATTTGGGTTGTTAGAACCATGTAAAGGCTAATTAAATATTGGATTTTTGTAACGGTGTAACTGAACATGATATGATCGTACGACGATCACCGTTGGAATGAATTTTATTGACCAATAGAAATTCGTAGCTTTCGGCACCAACCGCGTCCCGTCTTCAGCGGTTAAACATTTACATTCACAGCGGTTTAACCGCAGAAGACGGGACGCGGTTGGTGCCGAAAGCTACGAATTTCTATTCGTCAATAAAATTCATTCCAACGGCGATCGTCGTACAATCATACAATGTTCAGTTACACCGTTACAAAAATCCAATATTTAATTAGCCTTTACATGGTTCTAACAAC
This sequence comes from Trichuris muris, assembly GCA_000612645.2. Lineage (NCBI taxonomy): Eukaryota > Metazoa > Nematoda > Enoplea > Trichinellida > Trichuridae > Trichuris > Trichuris muris. The sequence continues at coordinate 628 of CBXJ02000381.1, read as the reverse complement.
CCAAATTCGACAAATTCTCTCCTAACCTCTGGCCTATAAAACGGAAATACTATAGCCTGAGGTGTAGTCGTTTAATCGGCTGAAAATCCTCCTTTTCTAATTCATGTACACTTCCCACGACACCTACACGCATTCGTATTAATATCCCAGCGTGAGGGTCAAATTCACGGCATTAATCACCAGGTATGTACCTAAGCTGCCACGTACGCATGATTAATTAGTCACATATCCACAGTTTCTCATGCATGCCTTCAAGAGGTCAAGGAAACTGAAACAATTCAATTAACCGCCGTACTATATATACTCTTGCTTATTTTGCCATTTACCAGTTCTCAGTTTACCGTTTCTCTCCATGCCCTTCTTCCGTTACCGTTGTCGTTCAAATAAACGGTCATCGCTGTTAGTACTTGCATTCCTGCAACTCCAGCAACAACCAGAGGTTTACAGAACATTTGCTGAATTCGCGCCGTTACAACAATGCTAAAGCTAGGTTAAATGGAATGGTCTGTAAAACGGGAAATACCATAGACTATATACCAGAGGATAACAGAGCATTTGTCGAATTTGTGTCGTTAGAACAGAGTAAAGGCTAGGTTTAATGGAACGGCCACCAACCGTAGGGTTGTCC
>CBXJ02000378.1:0-44544 GCA_000612645.2 Trichuris muris | reverse complement strand
TGATCACCTTCTCTTGAGCGACTTCTTTAAATGAGCATCGACTGATTGAGCTCCTTCGGTTCGCTTCTGTCCATTGCACATTGCTCTTCAAGTATCTTGCATTTTACAGATGACTATTCGTTTGTCACCAATGGCAACAGCAGCGTCGCTTATGTGCACAACGTTGCATCTAGCTATTTGACAAGGGAGAGGGACGAGATGGAAGATCGCATTCGCCGGTTTATTGACGAAGAGAACGTCCGCTTTGACGAAAAGAGGGCGCGAGCAAAAAGCCAGAGGGCTCTATTGCTGCATTATTTGGCGAGCGCCGAGGGCAACATGTCTATGGAAGAGCGCCGGGATGAAGGGGAAGAAGAAGAAGACAGCGACAGCGCTATTCTACCGTCTCCGTTGTCGTTGAGTTCGACCGCTCCATCTCAAATGTCCAGCATGGCGCCGAAAACGAACGCAGGCAACAGTGCTTCTGGGTCGGCTCAAGGTAGCAGTGACTCATCAAACTTCAGCGGCGCAGTTCCAGCTGACAGTGATCTCTACTCGGATGGGAGCCGAACAGCACTTACTGTAAGTCCCAGTTCTGCTGCTGTGCACACCAGCAGCGGCATCCAAGTTTGCTGAACGATTTCAGAAACCAAAACGCATGCGACACAGTGGCGGTACGGGTAAAGCTCCGAAATTAGTGAGTCAGGGCGACGATTCTCAGGGCATACTTTTCCTGATGGACGACTCCGACATCATTTCCGCAGAACCGCAGATTTCATTTGACGACGACGGAGACTTTGACGCAGGTAGGTCCTTCCTTATGTTCCAGAGAGTTGCACCGCTGTTCCCCTGCTTTTGTAACATTCCGTTTCTTGAAAATCAATTCGCCCGTCCTTTCCTATTTATTTCTCCTGTTCAGCGAGTTCAACCAGTGAAGACGTTCCCAATGAGCCTGCACTGGGGTACGGTACCAGTGCTTTAAATGGTTCTTCAGTAGGTGCTTACAGCAGCTACTCGCCTTCGCGCGGATGCAAGGCACTTGGCACTTCGCTGCCTGTCACAATTCCTGGTGTAACCTGCCGAACACGACCACTGGAGAGTAGCGCCGCGGTTGGCGAACGCAGCATGTATGATCTGGCTGCCAGCATTCACATGCTGGCCTTGACTATCCAAGAAGCGGACGATCCGGAACGTCTTTTCGGCGAAAGACCGCGTCGTCGCTATCGTCGTCACCATCGTGGCTACTACGAGCACGGAATTTGAGGATGCAGCCAGCGCAGCCGCTCAGCGTGCTTATCCTGCTACCGGAAGTGGTCAACAATTGGCGTTCGTGCGTCGTCAATGTTTCCTTGTTCAGCCATCTCCTTTTCCGTCTAACATCCCGCCTAATTCATTCACTTTCTGTTCTCCATATTCCACACCAGCAATCACCGTGGCTCGTGACTGCTGTTAACGTATGGTCACTTTCTGCAAGTAATCTTTGCACCTTTCCTATTCAAGGGTTGCACTGCAGATGCTGTGCTCTTATATTCTGGTTGTCCATGTCGTCACATATCTTCGTATATTCCATTTGGGTTTTGCTTTGCGGTTAGCCTTTAAACGTGTGTCCAATGTCCCTTCATTCGAAAACGTCCATCCCTGCCCAATATTCGTCGATCGCAAGATGTGCCCGTTTGTCCAACGGCGGCGATTTATTTGATACGTGCAGATTGGTTGAAAGAATGCCCTTGTTGCTTTCCTTTGCAACACTTTAGAAGGCGACAGCCAACCTTGCCTCGCCCGACAGCTTAAGTAATTTTATTTTACCTGGTTAAATCGCTCCTTGGTGCGTCCTACTCTCGTGTTTCACCTTCTCACGTCGCCACGGAGGGTGACCGTACCGTAGGTCACGGCGGCTTTAGAATTCGGGTTCAATGTGGCTCTTATATTAAACAGCATTTTCTTTTCTGCAAAAGAGCAGTTTAAGGGAACCATTCTTGGTTTTTATCTTATGTACATTTTCCTTTACGTGGGTACGCTGTTCGCATGCGTCCATTTAGAATGTCCGTGTCGCAGTTTACACTTGTAGACCGTATTGTCCTCCCGTTTTATTGTTCTCCTCACCTCTTCACCCAACACTGACTGAAGAATTGCTGTCCACTGGTCGTCCCTGCGCGAGTTCTGCTGTGCAAATTCTCTTTGTTCCCCCAACCGTGTCCTTCCTTCCAAATGTGCGCTTTTCATTTCTGCGAGCGTAATCTACGGACTGTGGCGGGAACTTTTCGTGCAAGTCGTTTAGCTGCTTTTACATTTTGACTAGTAAAGCGTCTTCTCCGCCAATCCTTGTCTTTCCCGCGGATGAACAAAGAAGGTGAACTTCCAACGATAGCTTATCTAGGACGAGCAGCTTTTCAAAATGGCCATACCTTCGAGCACCTACTTAATATTACCAACTCGTCTACTTTGCTATTATTCTAGGCCAACTGGCTCATACTTAAACTTGGCAATATCAATAAAAAGCGGTTGTACATTTTTTTCGCAGATGATTTGCTGCTTGGATCGTTGTTATGGATTTGCATTCCATTGCGTTTTCGGAGACGTTGCACTTTCCGTCTCACGGAAAGCAATGTCAACTAGGCTGCCGATTGTGACATTGTTGAATGAACTATTGTTGTCAGATGCTGCTGGACACATTTGGACCGAGACGTTCTCCTCTGAAAGATTTTATTTGCATGTTAGTGTCGCTTATATATTACTACATTTTAGTGTTATGGAGACACGGGAACTTGCACCTACATATGCGAGAGCTAACATCCTAGAGAGCAAGAGTTCCTTTTGTAGTTTCCTGTACTATTACTTATGTCAGTGTTGGGCAGTTAGTACCATTCAGAAATGGGGTTCCGGTTGCCTACTAAGTATTAATAGCTGAATCGAGACAACGTTCGTATACGTCGGTTAGCTCACCATGCTGATGGATGGCGCGAAAAGCAATTTGCGGTATAACTGGCTGGCAAAGCACAATAGAACTTAAGTGGTATTCTTGTAATCTGCAACTTAAAGCACTAAACTGATTGTCGTTTAATTGATAAGCTGCACTTGAAATGCATAAACTGCACGTGCAGCAATAGCGTAGGTTCCGGTAGTCATAGGAATGCTTCGCTCGACCTATTACGAGTTATCAGGAGCTCGGAAAAAGGTTGAATGCCATCATAAGATGATGTTGTAATGTGGAGTGCGGTCTCTTTGAAAAACTGACTATATGATGTTTAACTGGCCGTCCAAGTGTTAAATCGATAACGTTAGATGAGTACTACTGGAAATTACGTAGAATTAGAAGCTGAGGCCGATTAGTTGGTAAATGAATTGCTGCGGTTGGGCTGTTTTCAGCTATGTTTCTTCGCCTTTCAAAACTAGGCGCAGCGATTCGTCAAGCGGCCTTCCTGAGAAGAAAGATTATTCCGAGGCTACCAAGTGAACACCGCTGAATGAATGCTTGGCAGATTGCTAAAACGCCATGTGCGCTCAACGCTTCAACACGCTAGCATTGTTGCTCCTTGGAGGTGCACAAGTTTTCTGCAAAAGAGCCAACAATCTCTAAATTGCAGTAGGTGTTAAATATTGATTTTCAATAATGCTTTGGTCTTCAGTACAATTTTGGGCAATTTCAATTGCTCAGTATATTGACAGCTGCTGTAAGCGACGATTTATATTAAAGAAGATAATTGAAATTGCGGGATTCTAGTTGCAACCGTTCAAATTTTTCGCTAGTCCCACTTAGCTGAGGGAGAGTGATGAACACGATGTGAATGAGTGCTTAACAATAAGCGGTGCACCATTGGTCGCTTGAAATTGGTCGAACGATGCTAATTCATTTACAAAACGGAACTTCATTGAATTAATCGCCATATATACTTACCTGATCTTTTGTAATTAAATTGATCTTTGTTATTCAATTATTCATCAGCAACAGTCGTTCATATGGCCGCAAGATGTACGTGAGTGCGTAAACTGGAAGCATTTGCAGGGACGTTTATTTTCACTACGTTTCCCTCATGCTACGGTCAGGAATGGAAGTCCAACCATGTTTACTCTGTAGCAGTACAGCCTGGTTAAGATAAGTAGCTATTATAGGAAAGTTATAATGTTTCTTCTCATTCAACGGGGTGGGTGCCATAGGCGAATGAATGTAACACGGTATTCTTCCGTTCGATTCCCGTTTTAAAGAGACTAATGACGGGTTTGGGAAGCTACTGCTGTTTGTTTTATTTTTCATTCAGAGTTGAGTCGCTGTCCCGGTCGGTCGGTGGGGATGCTCGCTCTCTGCAGAACTGACTGGGCGGGCAACAGAAGCTTGACGGGTACATTGGTAGTACCTGATAGTGGATGTCGCCGGCCCGGACGGCCTAGCAGAGGGGCTTGCTGAACCGTTGGCTGGCTGGGCAGTCGACATATTTTATAATTGATGCACTGAGGACGGCTACGTGAGTAGTAGCCGAAAGCTTTGCGTTTCGGACAATAAACGCTTTTATCGAACAGGAGAATACCGTGTTACATTCATTCGCCTATGTAGCTATTATCCATTTTATTGTTCGGTACACGAAACATTACTGAGGCAGCGCGAATCATTCTCTGTTTCATATTCATGCCGATTCGTTGTACAAGGCAAATGATTAATAACAGCTATTTTTAATACCACAAATAAAAATACCACAGCAAATCTCATAGGTGACTTTATCTCTACGGTAAAAAAGTTGAAAGAAGACTACTAACAAAACCAAATGGTTGCTCGCCAAACGTAGTGAACAGCAAGTTTGACTGAACGCTCGATCCTACTTGAATTACGCAGCACCCTTCCGGTTAAAAATGGTTGACCCAGCATACTGACTGTTAACAGGAGCGATGGCGAAACCGAAGTAAAAGCACTGATTCAACTTAAGTTCGCCTTGGAAAATTTATTCTCTTCCAAACGTTTGTTGCATGCCCAAGTGCACATTTTACTATCAAATGGCTATAGTTGGTTAACACAATGCTTCGCAGCTCTGCGACCAAGTGGATGCCTTGCTAGCAAGCGGACAAGCATTCTACGGATTATGTCCAGTAAAAAATACCTAATGAAATTACAAGCGCCTTTTATAATGAACTCACTTTTCAAGACCACCTGCGATGTGCTAAAGCGGGTAATCAGTACACAACGAAGTAGTTCTGAATCACTGTTGCCGTTACTGCTTTGGAGCGCAAGCCGAAGCCGCGCTTCTTTCAAAGTTATTAATATTATTGCCTTAACCAAAAAGAGAATGATGTCAGCACAGCTTCACGTGAACAGGAGCTGAGGATAGCTAAACGGAACAAGGGATGCGTCAATAACTATTTTCTGAAGATTTTGATTAGTGCGTTTTGAAATTGAGAATTAGTTCCAATCGAATCCGCACGTTGTCTAACCCGACGACGACGATATCAGATTCCGCGGTTGCATTTGATAATGAACACGTACAGGCACTCCTGAGAGTTGTCAACGCCGTTTGCTCGAATTTGTAACAGGATTCTGGTTCTTCCTTTTTTCTTGAATGCGAGACCTTTCGACATGACGTATGTTACGTTCCTTGACGATCTAACGTAAGTCATCACGCTGTTGTGCGGTTAACCTATTTGGCAACTGAACAGGGGACATGAGAACACCTGTAAGCCTCATCAAATAAGATAATCGTATTTTTCCAATTTTTTACGATAAACTTTGTCCTGTTCGTTGGAAGCTAGATGGCATTATTAAAACACTACATTGTAACTAAGAACCTCTTCAAATGCCATGTTTTCCTTTATTTTTTGATGGGCTTTAAAATTCTTTTTGGATTTCCCGGATTCCTTTTCCATTCAATGCACGACAGTTTTGGAGCCGTCAAGCATAAGTCTGAAAGTTGATGTCACTAGCTCGAATAGCCGAACGAAATAGTTTGCAGAACCAACGACTGACTGGGCAGATGAAATACTAAACGCGGAAGACAGGTTCAGGATGACACGAATGCTTGGCGTTTTTGGTTGTTTCGTGAATAAAAGAGCCTGCAACACATGGAACGGAACAGAAGCTCGTGAACTATAAAGAAAACATAAGATGATCTCTGAGATAATCCGACATTGTATTCCATGTAGTGGACATGCTTAATTTTCTTGCGTAATGGTGACCTTCCCCGCACAACCTTCTAATGATTCTACTTACTAATGCATCTTGCTTACATTGAGCCAAACGTTCCGCTGTTGCCGAAACTCAACCACAGTTGTCTATAACTGTTGAGTCCAGCTTTTCAGGTCTTTCCTTCATTGACACTATCTTATATTCTCTCTTCTTGAAGCAAGAGGAATTAGTAACAAGGCGTCTCATAACTATGAAAGAAAGATGTGAAAATATATGGTATCCTTGTTCAACACTTGAACAAGGATACCGCATATTTTCACCTCTTTCTTTCATAATTCTCTCTTCTCCGTTATTATATTTGATAATATCAACCGGTGCACTTTGAGCGTGCCCATTAATGCGCAGTCGGTCTCTCCTATTTGGTTAGTCAAAGAATTACGTGCCAATCTGCATCTGCAACCATGTGGCATATCATCACGTGCCTTTTCCTTGTCATTCCATATCAGTGTCCTAAAGTTTTACGCTACTTCGAAGCCCACCTAAGGCCCTCTCAGCCCAGGTGCCTTGACTATAAGTTACCATTACCCTGGGAACAAAGACATCCATATTTACGCAATACATGAGTCGTGCTCCCTATTCTACCCTTCATTTTCGTTCGTACGATTCTCTGAACTAGGTTCTCAGGTTCTTCTATAATGATTAGGATAATCATTTGAAATTGTGTTTCTTTAGTAATCAAGGTTAATCATTATACTTTGGAGTTCTTTCTATGTTCCAATTCTGCTTTCTAGGTACTCATTGTCGGAGAGGTTAAGGGCACTACCTACCACGCCATTCATTATACCTATGAGTACCGATCTTGGATTGTGCGAACTATCAGGCAGCAACCAGTCGATAGCCAATTTTCTATCGGCACCCTGCTGACTAACTTGACCATTTTTCAAATCACTCGTATATCCAGATGATGAACTTCAGTGCTCCCTTCCATCTCCGTGATAAAGTAGATTGTACCTGGGAACAAACTGTTCAAACGGTCCCGAAAAATCGTTTCCTTTCCTCTTTTGACTATCGCACTGGTTGAGTGGAAATATAAAGAGAAACAATTATAGGAAGACACGACTGCCATCTAAGCATCTTTTGTAAACCTCTGTAGGAATTGCTCACTTTGAGGTGGCTTACGAAGATCGTCTCTGGCATACCGACTACGTCGATGATGAAAGTCGTGGGAACTGCATAAGGCTTCCGCAGTATTTTGTAGGCCGCATGATTCGCATTCGCTGCACAGCGTAAAGTTCTTGCTTCGCGGCTTCTAGTCCTTCGAGACGAGCCGTCTTTGGCGACTAAAGACCACCAGGGTGGCAGTACGATGCTCTGCCATATGGCAAATGGGCTTTCCAGCCGTTGTACACCCTATAAACTTCTAGCATTGAGACAAAACTGCGCGCTGTTGATTGTTAGCGAGCTGAAGGGAGCTTGTGCAGCTTACAAGGTGGCTTCATCACGGCGAGATCGTCCTAGTGCCATTGGTACTAGCTTTGATTTAGCGTCGCTGGTTGACATCACCAAGAAGTTTTAAATTGCCAGTCAGTGAAGAAAGGCAGCTCAATTTCTCTCCGAAACTTTCCAGTCGTCCTTGTCTGCGCTTAGCTTAGCATTAGCCAAAAACACGCCTAATTTGTAGGTGTAAGATTCTGTGAAGGCAGAAAATGGCGGCTGGCATGTTTCAGAGCAAACGTAGACCAAGCATAACGTGTTGTTTCCGGCCTGCCGCACATTCCGCTTATCCAGACGAAATAGGTAAGGCGTTTCGCATGCGCGGTGAGAGAAGGCAGGTCCAAGGCAGTAGGCTAGCGAAGAGGCGGCGAAAACCGGTCGAGAAGTTCCGTTGCAAATATATGACTATGCGTTTACATTTATTTCCGGCTATTTGTTTATTACCGTCACGTATACCTGCATTTCTCTGTTTACTTTTCTCGGTTACTGTAGGCCTGCGGGTCAGCAGCGAAAAAACCATTTGTCCTTATCGACATAGCTTTGATGGGCCCGTAATACATTAACTGCTAACTGGTAGAGGATTTTCAATTACCTAGAAGTGCATAGCTTGAAGCAAGAGGCATTAGTAACAAGGCGTCTCATTGTTAAAGCCAGACCTAGCTGGAGCTAGCCTGACGGCCACTACAGTGCAGCGGCCATTGAACCTGCTCATCAGTACCTGCGTATCCACTTGTCAATATAAATATTGCCTATCGTGACAGATAGCGTCTTTCTGTCACTTGATGTGCAGAAATAAACTGGTTTAACCATACAGTCCACTTCAACGCGAGCGATCGGTTATCGCTCAAACACATGGTCCTCCGAGCCGGATCGAAGCGACTCACTTTCGGTGATCCGAAAGTTCGACAGAATGGAGGAAGTCAGTCGACTTAAGAAATCTCTGTCTGGCCTGAAAGGACGATTAAAGGTGATAGCTAAAGATCTCACGAAAGCATGTGGGACGGAGCATGAGTCCTTGCTCATGGAAGAAATCATTACGTCCTTGGAGGCGCTAGCCACGAAGGCAAGAAAGACTCAGGACGAGCTTGAAAGTTCGCTACCTGAAGAAGAGATAGAGAGAGAAGTCGAGAACTATATGGCTATGGAACGAACCATCAGGGAACTACGAGTGGAAGCGCGACGGCGCCTTAAGAAGCCAGCGGAAGATCAACCCGCAAGAGTCAAAGGAACGGAGAATGATGGAAGTTCGGCACCTGTCCTTCCCAAATGGAATCTCCCAAAGTTCGACGGTAATGTATTACTTTTTACTGCATTTTGGGATCAATTTGAAGCGGGGGTACACTCACGATCGGACATCGGGGATGTCACGAAGTTCGTGTATCTGAGGACATGTTTGGAGGGTGCGGCGTTAGATGCCATTGCCGGTTACAGTGTAACCGGTGCTAACTACAATGCAGCGGTCACTACTCTGAAGAGTAGATTCGGAAGACCGAAACTGATTGCTGAGAAACACATCTTAGAGCTTGTGCAAATGGAAAAGTGTACTCGACCGACGGTTACAGAACTACGTCGTCTTCACGATGGAATGTCTAGTAACGTTAGAGCGTTGGTCGCTCTCAATAAAGATCCTAACAATGAAACACTGTCAGCCGCAGAGGTTCTGTTGGCAGTTCTGAAGCAGAAACTGCCCACCATCGTACGGAAACGATGGGAAAACAAGGCTTTAGAAGGAAACCCGGAAGAGACCACGTTAGAAGCATTTTTCGAGTTCCTGCAGACGCAGTTAGAAATTGAAGAAACAGTCTCCATGGGAGAGAAGGAAGTAGGTGTGTCCAGAATAGGTGTCAAGGCCAACGAGCTGAAACCAGGTCAAAGAAGAACTTGGATGTCATCAGCAGCGGCCCTTCAGGCATCTGTACAAGAAAAGAAAGGGTGCAGCTTCTGTTCGGGGGAACATGACAACGTCCTTTGTCAACGTTTCAATAACGCTGACAACAGGGAGAGATGGAAACTCGTTCGAGAGAAACGATTATGCTTCCTGTGTTTGCTCCCAGGGCATACGACCCAGAATTGCGACAGGAAGGCGGAAGGACGTCGACATCACCCAAAACTCCAGGCAAATGTTGATATACGTCATACGTCCGAGAAGACAAACGTGCAGGTGGGCATGACAACCGTACATGCAAACGGAACAATTTTACTGCAAACAGCTCTGGCTGTTCTGCAAAACGAGTTTGGGGATCGCACAGTTGTCATGTGCTTGTTGGACGCAGGCTCGCAACGTTCTTTCATAACGAAAGAACTGGCAGACAGAATGAACCTCAAAGGCACTACGGAATTCGTAGCAATCTCCACCGTAGGCGGACAGTGGACTGAAGGGAAAAGGCTACGACGAGTGCGGTTTGCACTCAAAGCTGCTGACAACGATGACCTAGAACCCAAACAGTGGAACTTAATGGAAGCACTGTGTTTGCCAAAAATTTGTTCACCGCTCCAAGCGAACCCGTCTTTATCAGGAACATGGAAACACTTGCATGGGCTGAAGCTCGCTGATCAATTTCCAAGGGAAAGCTTGAAAGTCGACGTTTTAATTGGTTTGGATTACTATTACGAATTTGTCCAGCGAGAAGTCCGATCTGGTAGCGCAAATGAACCAACGGCGGTACGCACGTCTTTAGGATGGATAGTATGTGGTCGGATGGGCGAAAACGATATTGGACAGCAAGTCCAATCTTTACATGTGAAAGTCTGCGAAAATCCACATGATGGATTGAGAAGGTTTTGGGAACTGGAAACTTTAGGCATCCAAGACTCACATCTTCAGACAGAGAGCCATTCCTCTAAAGAGATGGAACACTTTGTAAACACCGTGACTTACGATGGAGAACGGTATGTAGTTCGGTTGCCTTGGAAGGCAGAAGGTAAATTACCAAACAACTATCAATACGCTTTGAAGCGGTTGGAACAAACTGAAACTCGCCTTCAGAACAACCGCAGCAACGCCTCAACATACGTAAACGAAATGAAAGAACATTTTTCGAATGACTGGGCCGAAGTCGCCCCTGATCAACGCCCCGCTTTAGGCAAGGAATGGTATCTGCCACATCACGCGGTTATACGACGAGATAAGCCAACTACGAGTTGCCGTATAGTCTTTGATGGTTCTGCAAAGTTCAAGGGCATATCACTGAATGATCAACTAGAATCAGGCCCGTCGTTGCAAAAGGAACTTGCAGCAATTTTAATCCGGTTTCGGCGCTTTCGTATTGGTCTACACGCAGACGTAAAAAGGATGTTTCTACAAATCGGACTACATGAAGCAGATAGAGACGTGGTCCGCTTTCTCTGGCGTGACTTGAATCACGAAATCGAACCGTTAATCTATCGCTTTAAAAGAGTGTGTTTTGGATTGAAATGTTCACCATTTTTGGCCTTGGCAGTCGTTCAGCACCACGTACAGACCAACGGTGAGAAATTCAAAACAGCGAAAGAGGAATTACTCCATAATATGTACGTGGATGATCTAGTCACGAGCTGTGACACTGAGATGGAAGCAAAGGCCATAATGCACGACGCAACCGACCTAATGAAACAAGGCGGTTTTTCCCTGACAAGATGGGTAAGTAATTCCACCATCATTGAAGGCACCGTAGATAGAAATGGCGCGAGAAATCACACAGAAACAACGTTGAAAGTCCTAGGAATGCTGTGGGACTATGAAAAAGATACGCTCACATTAAGGCTACCGCGTAGCCAAGTGCACAAGGCTGACACCAAGCGTCAGATGTTGAAAATTATAGCAAAGGTATTTGACCCGCTCGGGCTATTAGCTCCCTTTGTCATAGTAGCAAAGGTCCTAATGCAAAAACTATGGCAAAAGGGCACCGGTTGGGACGAGCTAGTCCCTAATGAATTAAAGAGAGCTTGGACGTGTTGGAAACGACACTGCTCCATAACGTCAACGATTACGGTAGACCGATCATTGAAGATCGTGCCGGACACGGAAGTGATGCAACTCGAACTGCACACCTTTTGTGACGCATCGCAATCAGCTTACGGTACAGTAGTGTACCTAAAGTCAAAATGTAACAACGGCGTCTGTTCTGTGAATATAGTAGCGGCCAAATCAAGAGTAGCTCCTATAAAACGGTTAACGTTACCACGCCTTGAACTACTAGCTGCCCTACTTAGAGCACGTCTAACTTTCTTCGTTAAAACTCAGTTGAAGTTAACCATAAGGACGATTCACTATTGGAGCGACAGTGAGATCACATTGACTTGGATTAAGAATAATCCTAACAAATGGAAACCGTTCGTTAGAAACCGCGTGCTGGAAATTCTGCACCTCACTGATCCACTACAGTGGAGGTATTGCCCGACCAAGCACAATCCAGCCGATCTACTAAGTCGCGGATGCTCTCTCCAGAATTTGAAAAGGGACACCAATTGGTGGAATGGACCAGCTTGGCTCATGAAGGAAGAACACGTGTGGCCAAGTCCAAGCACCAATAAAAGCCAAGCGGAAGAGTCAGAGCCAGAGACACTGTTGTGCTTGCATGCAGTGGACGAAATGGAAGGAATCTCCCTTGCCGAAAAATATGGAAATTTTGACCGTCTCATTCGCATAACAGCCATCTGTCTACGATTCGCCGACAACTGCAGATGTCCGCAGCAACTCCGTCGAGTTGGTCCTATGACAACCATTGAACTACGGAACGCACAATCAGTTTGGTTCCGAATAGTTCAAAGGGAAGCATTTCCTAAGGAGATTGAGCGCTTACGTTCGCTGAAAGGACTACCAGAAGACAACAAAATATACAAATTGGACCCTTTCCTCTCAGAAGACAGATTGATAAGAATGAAGGGACGGATAGAGAAGGCAGATCTGCCCTACAACGCACGCCATCCAATCATCTTGCCACACAATCATGTGGTAGTGGATTTGCTAATCAGACACTGCCACGAGAGGCAGTTGCATGCTGGTACTGAACATACTCTAGCCGTGTTGCGGCAAGGCTTTTGGATTCTGAAAGCAAGAAGCGCCGTAAAAAGAATCATAAAAGACTGCCGCATTTGTAGAAGGTTCACGTCAACTAATTATACCCAACAAATGGCACCACTACCAGAAGACAGAATAACGCAAGCGTACCCATTCGAAAGAACCGGGTTAGACTTCGCCGGACCCTTGTACGTCAAACGTGGAAGGTCGGTGAAGAAAGTATACATATGTTTATTTACGTGTATGACGATACGCGCAATACACTTGGAGTTGGTAACAGACATGTCTACCGGACAGTTTTTACTGGCATTTCGACGTTTTGTAGCACGTAGGGGAAATCCAACTATCCTACAATCAGACAACTCCAAAACGTTCAAGCGGCTGACCGCGAACTTCGACAATTGTTTAACCGACAAAGCATAAACGAAATACGTCGAGAACTTTGCTCAAAGGGCGTGACCTGGAAATTCATAACCGAAAGAGCGCCTTGGACAGGCGGATATTGGGAGCGATTGGTCCGCTCAGTGAAGACCCCTCTGAGAAAGGTTCTAGGACACGCACTACTCACAGAACAGGAGTTAACCACAGTGTTAACTGAAGTGGAAGCCAGAGTCAATTCAAGACCTTTGACATTCATTGGCGAGGATCCAAAGGACATGAATGTATTGACTCCGTTCCATTTTTTTGATAGGGAGAGAATTTAGAGCTCTTCCAGACCATGTGGCGACAGAAGAATCAGCGATCATGATCCCCCGAAGTGGTGACGAAATGCGCCAAAGATGGAGGTACCAACAGCGGTTGGTTACGCATTTCTGGAAACGTTGGCGAAATGAATACATCACCACCCTTGCAACCAGAAATAAATGGTGTGGAACTAGGACGCCGCCAATGGTCGGAGATATAGTACTCATAGCAGAGGAGAACGTCCCAAGGACTCGCTGGTCAATGGGAAAAATTGTCGAGGTCCTGCCAGGATCAGACGGAATGGTACGATCCGTCCGACTAAGAACAATAAGAGGTATCATAACACGACCGATCGCAAAGCTACACCTAATCGAACAAGGTACAGCATTATGAATCTGCGGACAAGCCGGGTCGGCAGGGTGTTAAAGCCAGACCTAGCTGGAGCTAGCCTGACGGCCACTACAGTGCAGCGGCCATTGAACCTGCTCATCAGTACCTGCGTATCCACTTGTCAATATAAATATTGCCTATCGTGACAGATAGCGTCTTTCTGTCACTTGATGTGCAGAAATAAACTGGTTTAACCATACAGTCCACTTCAACGCGAGCGATCGGTTATCGCTCAAACACTCATAACTATGAAAAAGAGATGAAAAGATACGGTATCCTTCTTCAACAAGCTTTAATTGGCGAAGCTTTCGGAACGTACGTGTTCCGTCGTCAGCGCGATTCCGAATCTTCCGAATGGGAATCACATTCGGAATCGCGTTGACGACGGAACATGTACGTTCCGAAAGCTTCGCCAATTAAAGCTTGCTGAACAAGGATGCCGTATCTTTTCATCTCTTTTTCAAAGCGTATAGCTATTGGAAAGGCAGTAAATCCATATAAATAGTATGAACTAGAGCGATTCCTTAGGAACGTATTTATTTTCTTACCTGCGAACACATTAAGTACGGCACAGTGTTTGGAAGTCCATGTTCACGCATGCTTGGATGTAGAATAATTGTTTGTGTGGAATAATTGTGTTATGAAATTGCGCAACTAACTTAAAATGCATATAAGTAACAATTATGTCAATTCAAACCTTTTGTATCTGGGCTTCAATCAGGACAGTGGTAAGTAATCTCCAGTTATCGCGACAGGATGTTCTTCGCGTCATATTTTAGCTTGTTTCGCTTGCGGAATGCAAGATGGCTTTCGGATTTACAACACTGATCCACTGATCGAAAAGGAGCGTTTTGGTAATTCAGAAAAGTTGTTACTCGTCCCGCGCTGGTATCCCTGATTCATACAGAATTCGAAGATGGTGGCATTGGCTACGTGGAAATGTTGTTTCGATGCAAGTATCTCGCCTTGGTCGGAGGTGGCCAACACCCAAAGTATTCGCCAGAGGAGGGTATTGTCTCTTTTTCATTTGTCATTTTAAAATGAGTCAACTGATTCTCAGTTATGATCTGGGACGATGTTCGCAAAGTTCCTATAGCCGAAATTCATGACTTCAACGAAGAAGTTTGCTCCGTGAAATTAAGGCGGGATCGCATAGTTGTCGTACTTGCCCGAAGTGTGAGAGTTTATACGTTTGCCAGTCCACCTCAGTTGCTCCTAACGTTCGAAACAGGGCCCAATCAGCGAGGTAAATTCGTTTCCGTAGTGTTTATAGCCTTCCATGTGCTGCAGTTTAGGTTTATGTCATCTCCTGGGGACTACGGGGTGTGCTCTCCTTGCTTTTCCAGCTGTTAAGGTTGGGAGTGTGCGAATTGTGGATTTGGCCAATCCTGAGGGCTCATGTTTGGAGTTTTCCGCACATACTTCACCACTGACTTGCCTGACTTTTAACATGGACGGCAGCTTACTGGCAACTGCTTCTGAGAAGGTAAATAAATGTGTTCTGCTGTATCTGTGTAATAGTACGTTGTTCTTTAAGGGAACCTTAATACGCATTTTCAGTACTGCGCATGGAGCCAAAGTGCACGAATTGCGGAGGGGAACAAATCCTGCTTTAATTTACTGGTAACGTTGTAGTTATGGTTGCGATGAGTTGATAGTTTGTTTTAAATTTTCAGTATCAGGTTTAACCCCGACTCGTCGCTCCTGTGCGCGGCCAGTAGCAATGGGACAGTTCATGTTTTCTCTTTAAAGGTGCCGAAGAGTTCAACTACCGGGTGAAATTTCTTGTAACATTTGCGCTGTAATCAAGTTAACGTTGGTCTTAAGAACAAATTGTTACGCAACGTTGACTGAAGTTTTTCTATTTCTTATTGTGGATCATCTAATTTTTTGTTAACAAGTTTATTTTCCTAGCATCTTGTACGCTATCTCGTCGTTGGAGTGAAAAGGAGCTGTTCCGTAACAAGAAGAATATTTGGCATTAGCTTTACTTTTTCTTCATGCCACAGATATTTGAAACGGATAAATTATTTCTTTTAATTTTCAGTTTGGTAACTGAAAGGCCTGAAGGAATTGAATCAGCGAATGGTCCTGATTGCATTGTAATTTATAATTGTTGTTCACTGATTTCCAGATTTACGGATCAAAAGATCTTGCGAAAAATACTGAGTGCACGTCCGAGCTTCGCCCGAATTTCAGTGCCTAACGTGAACAAGTGCCATCGAATTCCCTTCCTGTGCGCCTTTGGTTCTGATTCCCTTCCCCTAATGGGTTCAGAGTCGTCAAGCATAAATTGCCTGAATGCGGACGACTCGATTGTGGTCATATGCGCTGATGGTAGCTATTACAAGTTTGCCTTTAACTCCAAAGGCGAACACTGGCGCCAAAAGTCTGCTGACTTCCTTGAATTGAACTATTAATTTGATGTACCGGTGTACACTGTTGTTCGCATTTTGAATGCTATTGTTTAGCAACCTTTTGTTGTATTATTATTAACAGTAAATGAATTGAGACACAGTTTTTTGCATTAATCTCGTATCTGTGAGCTATTGGGAAATAGTATTTCCGTAATTGTTCTTCGTCTTTTGATTTCTTGTCTCGTTCTGCCAAGGAATGTTTTGGATCTGCCGTTACGTTAAACCAGTTTTTACTTTACCTTGCGCATGGCCATCACCATTGTGTTGTTGCAAAACGATCAAAACTTCCGCTTGGTTTGGGTAGGTTTAACGTCGGTTGCATCTAATTTGCCCAACCTGTTCGTCCTTGCAGGGCGGAACCATTGAAGAGAAAAAAGCGAGTCGATCCCGCCATTATTCGAGCGCGTTTGGACAAGAAGAAACGAAGGCTTGAAAAAGCAATTCGACAGATTTTACAACAAGGAAAGAAGTTAAAACCCATTCAAGAAATCGCAGTTGACAACAAGCTTCTCGACAACCTAGAGTGAACTATTTTAGTTGGTTATTCACCGCGGTAATAGCGTGTTTTCCAGCTCGTTGAACCGATGCAGCAAAATAAAGGAAGAGGAGCAAGACGAAAGAATTTTATTTCTAAAGGATTGGGCAAAGTGATAGCGTTGGCACACTGTTTGTCGAGCATTGTTTCGTGAATTTTAAGGTATAGCCTGGAAAAGCGACGTCAACGGTACGCATCACTTCGGTCAATAATCCGAAGTCACGAAAAGGCAATGAAAGAACTGCGCCTCGTGTCGGAGGAACTTTTTAAAGCAGCATTAGAGGTATTCGAATGAACAGTAGTATGTATGAAAAAAATTACAGCAATGATAGTTATAAAGTATTAATATTGTTTAATCAGTATTCTTATAGACGTGACCAATTCGTTCACAGTCACTGAATAATTTTTGTGACTATGCATTGGGGAAGTAAAAAATGGAAATTTGTTTAACCACAAGTTAAGGCCAGATGCCTAGGCTTTGCTTGAAGATCTTTCTGCGCATGTCTTTTGAATCTCAGCATCCGAATCGTCATTACTCATCTTTTAGGTCAATCCGAAGTTGCTTCCTTCCAAACGAAAGGGCGTCGTTAATATAGCCCCTATGTCAGCATATGAAAGCCCTGACGGTGATTACAAAGATACGACTAAAAAATGGGAGTGAAGGGAGCGGAAGAATCGCAACTCGTTATCTATTCGAAGTGAAGTCAAAGGGGTAAAATGTGAACATGTTTATTGACTTCTGCCCGTTCATGTCATTTTATTCGCAAAAACAGAGCTGTCTTTTTCGTGAATGTCATATCTTTAATTTTAATTTGGCATTAAAGCTCGTCAGTAATTTGTGATTATTGCTAAGCACGTGATTTTGCATTTGTTTAGGAGAACACAAAGTGCTGTTGCTGCTAGTGGGTTTTTGAATTGGATTTGCGTAATATTGTGTCCAAGAAGATCTAAGATGCTGAATGGTGCAAATGCCTTAGAGAAAATCGTTTTTAAACTTATCAGGTTTACTCCTATCTTGAGTTATTGGTATTCGCCTACCAGTTACCAACGGGTGCAAATGATGCGTCAGTCGTTAGTCATGATAAGCTAGTAAGACTGAAAATTGACAGTGTGGACTGGATGCCAGAAGTTTCTATTAGATCAGAATAAGCACAAAGGTGCGCGAAGCAGCTCACAGTTGGATTTGAACTTTCTTCTCACGTTGTTTTATTTTCTCTTCGTCCAGGTATCTGTAAATAGTTGGGACGAATCCTTGGACTAGAAGAGGCAATAAAACACTGTGCGCTTTCCATGTGAATTGGGAAAGAATCTGGCAGAAGTTTCATTGGTTTTCAATGAATTCAGACACTTCTTTTAGCACAAGCCAATGTCATCTTCTGCATGTTTGTTTGGGGTAAAGATTGGCAGTAAAATCTTTGGAAGTAAAGCTTTTCTTGAAGTCCACGTTCCTAGCTTTAGGAAGTAGCGGTGTAGCACAAGCGCAATTGGATTGTTTACCCTTGGGCTTATATAGGTGAGCATGGGACACGGAACGTCTTTAAAGCTGCGGGAAAGCTGTTCTGTTGTTGCAGCATTATGAAGTCGTTGAATGAAAATGAAAAGGAATTTTTGTTTGTCTCCTTGTAATCAAGTTTTTGCCTTCGTATTGCGCAGGCAGTGTAAATTTGGCATTGCTTTATATGTTCGTCCGCCTAACGGTGCACCTTGTTGCTTTCGCGCTAACTTTTCCAGGACATTCCTATCAGAGACAGTAAAATATGCTGGATAAAGTTTCACTTTGCCTTTTTAGAAACATTTTGAGCATGAACAAAAAGAAGCATGATATGTGCGTTCGTGTAGTTAAGTTTGGGCGTCGGAAAGCTTACGCAAGCTGCCCAAATATGTTTCTGACCCCAGTTGTTTAAGATATCTGTTTCGCTGTCAAAGAAAAATAATTTCACTTATATTATTGTACAAAACACCAAATGTTTAGTAACGGCGTAATTCACGGATTCACTTTAGCAACTTGACACTGACGTTATGGATACGTTGCCAGGTTGGTTATTGCGGCGCTCTCAGGGCTATTCATGGCCCTTATTCGGCGGAAAGGACGTGCCGTCGCAGGAGAGCACTACCGATGTATAAAATCAGTTGTTACTCATTCTCTCTACTTATTATTAATAGTTGCAATGTCTTCGTTCTGCGAATTTGACTGGAACATTTCATGTTCGTTGTTTCCTTTATTTACTTTGTGATCTTCGAAATCTGCCAGCGGTGGTCAGAAGAAATTTGTATAAGAATATGTTGAGGGATTTGCGCCTATGAGATTATGTCGATCGTGTACCGCCGCTTCTGAAATGGTGACACCGACTCTAATGACCATCTGATCCTGTGTATACCACGATGAAACTGAAGATGAACGCTTGTAGGCTTGCTTCATGATGATTGAACAATGACCACGCAAAACTTCGATGGTTCCCGCAGTTAGCTGATCGACTGTGAATCGTTAACTCTGTGCAGTCGGTAGGGTTCAAAAATGAAAACACGGCTTGTCGGAATCGACGTCGTTAACCATGTGCCCTTACATGTGGGTCAGTGAAGAAAGGAAAGGTCTAATATGGAAAACTGTCTTTAGGGATGAATAACGGATCATGTCCCGCAATCTGAAGCTGAGGAAGTGTTAAGTGGACGCAGCACAAAGGGCCATATGCTTTCCAAAACCAACATGCATGGCAAAGAAATGCGCCCGTGCATTTGGTGGGACCAAGAAGAAGTTACATACCGTTGGCTATTAAAGCCTGCTGTAATAGTGATCTCAGCCCTTCACAGCGCCAAGCGCCAAATTTAGCGGGGGTATCTTAGGAGAAAACCAGCAAAACGTACGAAAACCCAATGGCAGGTAACTGATGTGCTTCCTTAGACTGATTGGCAAATATAGCCTTTATGGAGCTAAACTAGGGAGTGCTGCCACATCCACCCAAGCGAACAGAGCTTGCGCCTTTGGAATACCACTGGGCAATGCAGCATAACCAGACTGATCAGCGCATCGGAAAATTCATGGACCTCCAAAATGGGTGGTTGAATTCCTTGGATCGATGACCCCCAGTTGTTACCATCGTGGCATCATGATCTCCCAAAGGGTCGAGCATATGTATCGAGACGGGAGAAGGCTAGAGATAACACCTGAGGTAATTTGGAATATTTTAATTATTTTCTAAGTGTAAAAGGACCGTGGGAACATATGCGCCACCTGCACCAATGCCGACTGTTTCGTGTTGCATTCACTGTTTGCATCTGCTCACAGGGTTCTTACCTCCTTTCTAAGCTGTGCTTGTGGTTTGAATATAGCCCTACTGGATAGATTCAAGCGGAATCAGCCTCTCTGAACAGTAGCAAAGAGTTTTCTGGAAGTGCAGACCTGCATCTACGACGTGATGGGCAATGAGATGTGTTCATGTTTTTTCACACCTTAGTCAATGTTTCTTTATTGTCCGTTGCGTCAGCGAATATTGGAATACTCCTAACGGAAGCTTAGAGTTCCACTGAGAATTGTGGTGTTGGCCAATAAATTGTATTGGCATTGCGTTTTTACGGGGAACTTGGTGAACTCAGTCTTTTGCGTCATCCAGCGCGAGGGATGAACAACTGGACGATCACATTTAAAATAACTGCTGTACAATTCATGGTGAAGAACAATAATTCTGAGTGAGGCCCTTTATGCCTGTGGAACTATTAATAGTACTGTATTCAATTCAGCATATATCTAGGAAGAAAAATACGAAGCGGCATCTATAGTAACTTGTACCTTTTTCCAAGTCTTACTTTTCCAAATTACTGTAATTCAGCTGTATTCAACAGGACTGCGTTTGCCCTGCGCCCAGGCAAATCTGGCCAGCTATGCTATCCTTTGCCAAGATTTTGTCTGTAGCATTAATGCAAAATCTGTTTGCATACTTTTCCTTAAACTTTAGAAAACATATGTTTGCATGACACACCGCTCTGTTCAGAGTAAGTTGGCTCAAAGATTAATTAATAATGATTATTAATTGCCAATTTGCTTTGACTGAGCACACGAAAACAAAAGTTTTGCTATGCCTTGATGAGAAATGAATTGTCTGAGATTCAGCTTGCCTATTCAGCAAGAAGCAGTATGTTATGCTTCAGACCTGGGCGCACTTCCGTTAACCCGCGACCTATTTTGAACAACTGGCAATTATTGCATTTCCTATTGCAACTCTGCGCCTATCCAATTAATATAAAATTGAAGGTTCTAGTTTGATTATCAATAGGATCGAGCATTTCAAGCCATGCTCATCGGATGGCTCCAGAGTTCCAACCGTTTTACGGTGGCAAGGTTGTTAATAAGCAATTGCAGTAATTGTTTGTCAGAACCGATGGCACATTGGTAGGGATACTTACTGGGAAATTTGCTTGAGCCTGTTTTCAATGGACACAGACGTTCATGCCTACCACGGTTGGCTAGAGGCAAAGCTTGGGTTAGCATTTTCAGTCAGTAGAACTACAGTTCTCATGTTTAGTAGGCATTGTGCTTTCACTGCAAGACTGTGGCTTGAAACCAAGGTGTTACCGTAGTTTTGCGCTCGTTCTCCAGGCAGCAGAATAATCATGTTATTCTGCTGTCTGGGAGTCATTCGACATAACATTTGGCTCCTTAACATCAAGCTTCCATATCTGGCATTCGAATCTAGGCGGAAGGGTAGAAAACCAATAGTAGCACGTGCGCCAATTTGTCACCGCTAGAGACCAAGGTGAATCATGAATTAACCACGTACCCTCTAGCGTAAATCAGAGCACCGTCCAGTCGTTGACTTCAGCTTTGCGTTTAGACGTAGGAGTGTTAATAAGGCTGAATGAGGGGCAGATTGAGATTGTCCTAGGAAACAATGGCCCAAGCCAGGTTCACTTTGCTCGCCTATGGTTCCACCGCGTCCACTGAATTATTGATCATGTACCGTCCTTGTGCCACTCACCCATAACCTCGCCGTCTGACCAGTAATCATCAGGAAGCGATTGTGCGAAATAATAAACTATTCCGCATCTGATCGAGTTATAATTTAATGATAAATAAAACAAGTTGCGTGCAAATGTAAGATTCTAAAACTGGATAAATTTCCCATGCCTCTGTACGCTGGAATGGGTTAGTTGCTGCGGTCGGTCGCCTGAACATTAATGGACGGCCTCGCGGTTCTCCTGGACACTGCCGAACAACTCATGTTCATTGTCTTCGTCGGAATATCCATGTCTAAGAACATGTTGTCTGGTTCGCTGAAATGCCCATCAGCCCATTGTTGCAACATGGGATCCTCTTGTTTATCGACAAGGTCGGCACAGCAGTGCATAGCGGAAGACGAACTGTTGGCACATGGCCCTCCACTGGACATTTCACAGTTGAGGCTTAGGCTGTTTGTCGGACAAGGAGATAATGAGTTGTAACTTTGTTCTTCATGAGGCGAAGGTAAGCCGCCAGCGCAGGACGACAGCAAAAGGCTATTGGCTGAATTTACGTTATCCCACCATTCAGGCGTAGGTATTCTTAGCGGCAAGTCATTGCCTTCTGCATCGAACGTCTCACGCTGGCTATTGTTGCAGTCGGGAAAGTCTCTGAACGGCTCCCACGTATATTCCGTTTGAGCTTTATTGATGTCATCTTCTTCTCCTTCCAGTAGCTTAGCTCCGAGTGGGCAGTAGTCGGCATCCTGAGACAGAAAATCTTGCTTGAACAGCTTTTCGCTGAAGTCAAAAAAGCCTGAATAGCTCTGATCGTTGTAAAGGCATTCTTGGTTATTTAGATCTCCGAAGTTTTCGCAAATAGCAGCCACAGCAGCAGCGTCCTCCATGCTGCTGTACTGGTCAGCATCCTGTGACCAAGTACGATGGGTATTGTCAGACACGGCCGACTGGGCGCCATTGCAAGGCCGGTTGCTGGACTCCAGAAATACTTTGATTGCTGGATTTATTTGCGGCCTGATGGCATCCTGCTGCTGCGTCTTGCGATGAGAGAAGTCTCCGAAATTGCGCCTTCGTAAACAGTACGAGTCTTTCCTTAAAAGGTGCATTAATTTGGACGTCGAACTTCTCGACTGTGTTGTTTTATTTTGCGTATATTCAGATTGTATTGGCTGACTTTCGGAAATACATTACCAATCGGGACTGATCATGGAAACCGTTAATTTTTCACAGAACCTGCTCTGCGGCTGAGCGTAAAGCGCTTGTAACTCATTGTCATTGGGGTCAATTATGTGCGACATTTGGCCATCGAAGGTAGAAAAATCGAATCGGCCTGGTAAAGCGAAATGGCTGACTGCCCATCACTCGCAAGCAGAGCACGTGGAAAGTGGAAAGATCGATCAGGTGTTTCCGTTCTTATCCTACTGTAGTCTGAAACAACCCCTGAATGGATGTATCGAGAGGCGGCAGAAAAGGACTATCACATTCTGTCAGTCGATGATCAATAACTAACACTGCCGGTAGCTCTTTCGCTTCATTCCCATTCGTCTAACCAAAAAGCAGCAATTTACGGTGAACCTACCGTGTCACCTTCAAACGAAGACAACAGGTTGAATACGCGAAAGCGTACCAAACACCTAAAAGCTTTTATGTGTGAGACTTGGGCGCAGAAATTGTAAAATTCCTTTTCCCAATGCTTCCCTTAGGTTGTACTTCCTTTAATATCCTGGAAGCCGTGCGAGGTAACTTCGACACCTGTTCAGCTGAAAGTTGATTATAGTTTAGGCGTTGAACATCCTCATGAGCAGCTTATGCTGTATATGACATCTGCATTAATGGCAATATCCCTTGTTGACCATTTGGAAGCATTAATATACAGTATGCTAGTTTTCCTATGCTGCTTTCGCATTCAGTTTTTCATTTTTCAAGTTCCTTACTGCAGCAAGAGGGCGTGACATAAGCTGGCCAGCTGCCTTATTTGCGCCTTTGGAATGCTTGCATTATCACAGCAATGGTGAAACGTTAACAGAACTGGGTGCGACGCGTAAGTCCTGTCGTCCTCGAATTTAAGTAACACGGATACAGCTTACTGGCAGCTTATTTGGCAAAGTTACATACGCAATAGCTTTGGGAAAACAAAAAATGTTTAATAGGCGCAGTATGCTTGATCTAAGCGCCGATGTCATTTGCTGCGGTTCTTAGTCGAGACGCTGAAGCTCAAAGGACGTCTTTTCAACTACAGAATATTGTAGAGACTTTTTGAAAGTTTCTCCGTTTGAGTAATCCATTTCTGTTATATACCGTCGCGAAAAGAAGAACTTATCCCATGAAGCAATTTGTGAAATTAATCTGACTTGCTGCTAATTCCTGGTCCAGACGAGCTGCGGAAAAACTAAACTCAATCAACTGCACCATCTCTAGGGGATCCTGTTTCCAAGAAATATTCGTTTTAATGTTAAAGAAAATGCCAGCCGTTGAACCATTGAAACATTTAACGAGCACTCTGAAAATTTGCCATCTTGAAATTGTCGGCAGTATAAGAAGAATCCATGCACTCATTATTCTTTGTATAGCAACTTGTGATTTGGACGTTGCACATTGCAATTTTGGAGAACAGGCGGAGTGACGCTTTCGCTGCGCGGGCTGTTCCGCAATTTTCTCTTCGAAATTTGAGGGGACGATCTCACAAGTCTATTCTTTCTCAAAAATGCAAAACCATCCGGTACAGAATTGAAAGCAGCGAAAAATTCACAAACAAAACCGTCTCCATTTGGACGCTTTTAATCTGACACTTTTCCATCTCATGTTGTACGTACGGCGGCTTACCAGAGCACCCTTATCGAACTATCCTATGTAGTCTACGACAAAGTTAGTTTTGGCGTATATTGCTACGTTGAAATGCAAGTCAACAAAACTTCCGCAACCTACTTGTCCTGCGTGTATTTGGAAAACTGAACAAGTTTCGTACATTAATAATGACCACCCTTAAGGTTTACGGAAACTGAATTCGCTGATACTGGTCCTGCCAATAGGGTAGCAACTCCTCAACGGTGGTATGTTACGATAAATGCTCAGTGGTTTTGCTGAAACCTTCTCTAGCGAACCTCGGTTGCTCTTCGGCTTTCGCAGGTAAAAAAGTACTACGTGGAAATTCTCTTCCTCCTGCAGCAAAGGTGAAGAGCGTTATCGATAGTTGGAACATTGGAGCATCAGAATACGCGATATTTGTGTCACTGTTGGCGAAAAACCTGCCCAGTGGCTGCGTTACCAAGAAGTCATAATGAAATTTATCGATCTGAATGTTGTCAGATGAGTAAAGACGTGACAAGATTACATTGTTGACCGCCTGGTATTACGGTAAGCGAAGAAAACGAATTAATGGAGCGAAGACACTTACATTCGAGGATCTAACATCCAGTAAGATCCTTTACCTTTGTCACGAGGGTCTCGTGGCACCTTGATGAACTGCTTGTTCAAAGAAAGATTGTGGCGGACAGAATTCTACGGAAAGGGGCTGATTGATCGGCAAAAGTGAATGTGCAAGTGGGCTCACCTGCCAAGTTGTGTCGTTGGTGCGAAAATAGGCAAAGTTTTCCCGTATCCAACTGTAGATATTTGTCAAAAGCACCTTTTCGTTTCCATGCGCCTGCATAGCCATGGCGATCAGTTGAGCATAACTATACGGGGGCTTCACTGGCTCCATGTGATAATTGATGGGCATCGTAGGTGCCCATGATCGGTCGAAGACTGAGGAAGGTGAAGCGGAAGCAACCGTATCAGGATGATCCTTCACAACGGTTGCTTTTGACACAGTAGGAGGCGATGACGGTGGGCTTTGGGGTCCAATAGGTGCCAGCGGTTGCTGATGTTGGATCAGCCAGCTGAGATTAGTCAACGCGTCATCTGTTGTTTGCATTCCACAAAAACAACTGAGCAGGACAAGCATGCAAGTATGCAGAAAATAACTGCCTCGATGACTGTCGGCTTCTCTAGCCGGAACCTAATGGCCAGAACGCAGCCACATGGAAGCGGCTGCTGCGAGCACAATAATCACGCTAGCCAGTCCTTGAGTTCAGACGACAGCGCAGCAGGTTGCTCAGCTCACCAATGGCGTCTTTGACAAGGTGTTGCCGGGCAACTGTAGGTGGTTAGCTCTATATCGAACTTGCAAAATTAGTCGATTTTCCGTGTCGTCGTCATCTTTCCAGCTCGCTTCATCTTCAAACTTTCCCAACTGAAAATGATCCCTACGTTGACTGTCACTTTCACCAGTCCAATATTCCAGGTAACTGTTCACTGATAAAAATATATTGCAATAAAGGAACCTTGCTATCCTTCAAATTTCCTGACATTTTAATTGTGTTGTTCTTGACTGCTGAAAGCGATGTACTGGTGCTTGACACACCTGCTTAATCTGCTCCTCATTTCCTTCGATATGTTACAGGTGGATTTTCACCTGTTCGCCATGAATGAACAACCGACGTTCGTTCAAGGCAACATGGCAGTTATTGCAAGCACTGACCGTAGCATTCCAGATTTTTGAACACTTGGTGGGAAATATTGCTTGTAAATGCTACATGCAGACCGCAGAGCATGATCAAAATAATTTTACATGCGGTAGTGTTAGTTTGTGTCAGTAGTAATAGTTGCTGGACGGTTAGAAGTGAAGAACCATCTGATTGCAGTGCAATTGATTTTTCTAATATTGCTTGCCGCTGGAACACAGGTGTCCTTCCATTGGTAGCATCAGCGAATTTTGAATAACTTCCAATTACTCCATCTCAAATCAAAAGCATTCCAATATAACTCGGCTTGGGAAATCTATCTTAGTGCGGCATAAATATTGACTTTATTTCTTGTGCATGACGTTAAAAATAGGGCAGATTTGAAATGCATGGCAAGCACGCTCATGCATTGATATTCTGTCGCTTCATTATCTATTTTTCAACATATGCATGTCACGGTGAACATATACCAGTTTGCTTACGTAACATGGAAGATGGGAGCAGTTTCTTAAACTCTTTGCACACAATGAGATGGCTTTCAAACGAATGAATCACGGCAAACGAATACGTTTGCTTATTTGAAAAAATGATCTCTTATCTATGCAAAGTGAAGAAACAAAAAATTACTTCAATTGCAGCAACTACAATGATAACGCAATCTCCGTGTCTCACCATGCGTATATTTGGACTGAATTCATAAGAATTTTTCTGCTCCACCTTGGCTTTACAAAATGAGGTAAAAGCTACATTTTGCTATTTTGCATTCGTACCTATTTTGTGGTCTCTAAGAGAAGACCTTCAAATATAAGTTCTATATAACAGTGATGTACTTGTCACGCTTTAAAAACTGCAACTGCAACAGAATTTACTTTCCAACCTTTCCTGCGTACTCGTCATCGCAATGCCTGAATAGTTACCATTTTGTGTACTAGGATGTAAGTTATGTAACGTCATTAGCGCAGCCAGACTGGTGGTGATCACATGCACATTCTTCCTGAGTTTTTATATTCAACAGTTACACTATGCTCCTGCGTCAAGCAAAATTCCTGCTTCGCTGCAAAAGCAAACCATTGCTACGACACGCCATTTTGCCTGTTCATCTGGAGCCATTAGTGCCACAAGCACGAATACGACGACCTAATTAAGGGTTATTCTTCTTACTTTCTCGATATTTCCACTTGCCGTACTAATCTGCAGACGCTCAGCTTTCGTGCTGCTGTCACATAGGTTCTGTGCTCGAAAACATCGTAAGGCGATAATGACGAAGTAACATCATATGCCCCTTCACTATGGTAAACATTTCTATTATTAATATAAATATATTTGATTACTTTTATTATTGCAACTGCTTGCTACTCATCCGTCTGCTCAAACGGTACCTTCTCTCTATGTGCTAACGTTGAATTGTCATACATTTACAATAAAAGAAAAAACCATTAATGAGCGGACAACTCATTAAGCTTTAAACTCAACGAAAACGGGATTAGTGGCAAGTACGTTTATCATGCTTAACAATTACCTTTCAAGTAAAAAGTTCTATTTTAGCCATTATCATCACATCCTGCAGCAAATTAGTTCTTTCGATCAATTGAAAGCTTCCACGGGCGCGAACGGTTTTTCGACTACCAGCGGACGATCTGTCGTTACTGCTGCGATGTAATTATAAGTCCTGCTCTAATCCCTCAAAACAGCAAGCTGAAATATTCCGACCACGGGTAATTCTGCTCTGCTTAAATTTTAAGTAGAAGATACCACTTTTAATCACATTCACCTCCTGCTACGTGTAGCCCTTAATCTTCGGTTAAAAGAACATTCTGAATATTGTTAATATATTCGTTCATGCGCTTTTAATTACATTAGCTGAAATTCTTTCTTTTCGCACTGCCCAAGATGTAAGTAAGTGACCTTAGCAAGCAGACAGCCGTAGTGCCAGTTAAATTGGCTTAAACGTAAGAGCGGCGGCAAACTACTCTTCCAATAAACGCTTGAAAGAACTGGAGTAATGCACTACCAAGGAAAAACCAATGGAGTGGGTATGAGTAACCGCTCAAATCCAGCCCCTTTATCCGTGAACAAATCACAGAAATCTAACTATTTCAGCTGCTAAAACGAAACTGAAACGATAACAGAAGGAACCAAACACAGAGAGAACAGTTCATAGCATTTATATTTGAAGTATTCAGTTGCATGCCTCGCAATCAAAATGCAAACAAGAGACGAGACAAGCAGTCGAAACAACAAATGCAGCAGCGCAGCAAGTCGTACACTCTAGCAATTCTATTAACTGGATTGTAAAAGCAAGGCAGTTTGTATTAGAAGGCTGTTTTGCAGCCTACTAAGTATTAATACACTTGGTAGCATATGGACGCCTTCGACGAGTGTATAATGTGCGTTTATCTATAAATCACTTATTAATGCAACAACATACTGGTTCTGCGATACACTGCTTCTAACCATGTTTGTGTCTACACTAATCAACAGTTACCAAAAAGCAACTTTATTAGGAAAATATTAATGGTGCATAATTAATGAGACTGAATACATTAAAAATTTCATATGCTGCCTATGTTGGTGCTATTTCACTGGACCATTCTTAGCTCATTTGCAAACAGTGAACACGCTACACGCTTCCTGGTTACGGGCAACGGCTGTTGAAATGCGCGATTTCACCATAAAATATCGAAGTTAACATGGGAGGCATTAACATATTATGAGGCACCACATTTTCAATGGAATTAGCACATGTAATAATAAATCTCATGTCTACAAATCAGAAATATTTCAGAAGACCCGCGCAGCAGTTTTCAGTCATCATTTGAAAAATTGAATACATGAAATGAATCAGAGTAGCATGAGAAACAGAAAGAGTAGTAAACAACAAGTTTGAGTAATTACTCAGTTGCACGACCTCAAATGTTTTGCAACAACAACAGTTATTATTATTATTATTATTATTATTATTATTATTATTATTATTATTATTATTATTATTATTATTATTATTATTATTATTTTACTATTATTTTTTGAAAGATAGATCTAGTAACGGGGTTCAGCGATTTGATGGAAAAAGTCACGGATTTTTCCCGTTGAGATAATCATTTTCATGAACAGATGGTAACGCTTTTTATTTCATGAAAATGAAAAAGGAAAGCACGGCGTAGCTTTCGAGCCCAATCTTGGCTCGTCATCAGCGCAGGTATTTTGTTGGCCGCCCACTAGGTCTGGCCGTCACTGCACGTTGAGTTGCCAACCGGGGACGGTCGACAAGGTAGTTGCTCCGACGCCTGGCCGAACTCGGAGGGAAACAGCCCTGAGGGATCAAGTTTGATCCGACGGGCCCCCACCGATGTTTGGCTAGGTGGAGGAGCTTCTCCGTAAGACCAGACCTAGTGGGCGGCCAACGAAATACCTACGCTGATGACGAGCCAAGATTGGGCTCGAAAGCTACGCCGTGCTTTCCTTTTTCATTTTCATGAAATAAAAAGCGTTACCATCTGTTCATGAAAATGATTATCTCAACGGGAAAAATCCGTGACTTTTTCCATCAAATTTTACTATTATTATTATTTCAAAGATGAGTCTGGTAACGGGGTTCAAAAAGTTTCAAAGAGAAATCACGGCATTTCTTCCCGTTCATGTAGTCCTTTTTCACGAAAGTGATGGTAAGGGTTTATTTCATGAAAAAGGCAAAAACAAAAGCATGGCGTAGCTTTCGAGCCTAACCTTGGCTCGTCGTCAGCGCAGGTTCTTCATTGGCCAACCACCAGGTCGGGTCTTACGGAGAAGCTCCTCCACCTAGCCAAACATCGGTGGGAGGCCTGTCGGATCGAACTTGATCCCTCGAGGCGGATTCCCTCCAAGTTCGGCCAGGCGGTGGAGCAACTGCCTTGTCGTCCGTCCCCAGTGGTGGCTCAACGTACAGTGAAGTTTGGGAAGGTGGCATCGTCCAACGTGGATGGATAATGGGTCATCAGCCACGTGTCCTTTGTTGCAGTGAAGTTCGTTCTTGGCGAAATTGGGTTATGTCCAAAGTTCGTGAGTCTCGGTCCGGTAATGAATGTCCAGTGCGCCGTGAGCACGTATCTTGTATTTCAAAGATGAGTCTGGTAACGGGGTTCAAAAAGTTTCAAAGAGAAATCACGGCATTTCTTCCCGTTCATGTAGTCCTTTTTCACGAAAGTGATGGTAAGGGTTTATTTCATGAAAAAGGCAAAAACAAAAGCATGGCGTAGCTTTCGAGCCTAACCTTGGCTCGTCGTCAGCGCAGGTTCTTCATTGGCCAACCACCAGGTCGGGTCTTACGGAGAAGCTCCTCCACCTAGCCAAACATCGGTGGGAGGCCTGTCGGATCGAACTTGATCCCTCGAGGCGGATTCCCTCCAAGTTCGGCCAGGCGGTGGAGCAACTGCCTTGTCGTCCGTCCCCAGTGGTGGCTCAACGTACAGTGAAGTTTGGGAAGGTGGCATCGTCCAACGTGGATGGATAATGGGTCATCAGCCACGTGTCCTTTGTTGCAGTGAAGTTCGTTCTTGGCGAAATTGGGTTATGTCCAAAGTTCGTGAGTCTCGGTCCGGTAATGAATGTCCAGTGCGCCGTGAGCACGTATCTTGTATTTCAAAGATGAGTCTGGTAACGGGGTTCAAAAAGTTTCAAAGAGAAATCACGGCATTTCTTCCCGTTCATGTAGTCCTTTTTCACGAAAGTGATGGTAAGGGTTTATTTCATGAAAAAGGCAAAAACAAAAGCATGGCGTAGCTTTCGAGCCTAACCTTGGCTCGTCGTCAGCGCAGGTTCTTCATTGGCCAACCACCAGGTCGGGTCTTACGGAGAAGCTCCTCCACCTAGCCAAACATCGGTGGGAGGCCTGTCGGATCGAACTTGATCCCTCGAGGCGGATTCCCTCCAAGTTCGGCCAGGCGGTGGAGCAACTGCCTTGTCGTCCGTCCCCAGTGGTGGCTCAACGTACAGTGAAGTTTGGGAAGGTGGCATCGTCCAACGTGGATGGATAATGGGTCATCAGCCACGTGTCCTTTGTTGCAGTGAAGTTCGTTCTTGGCGAAATTGGGTTATGTCCAAAGTTCGTGAGTCTCGGTCCGGTAATGAATGTCCAGTGCGCCGTGAGCACGTATCTTGTATTTCAAAGATGAGTCTGGTAACGGGGTTCAAAAAGTTTCAAAGAGAAATCACGGCATTTCTTCCCGTTCATGTAGTCCTTTTTCACGAAAGTGATGGTAAGGGTTTATTTCATGAAAAAGGCAAAAACAAAAGCATGGCGTAGCTTTCGAGCCTAACCTTGGCTCGTCGTCAGCGCAGGTTCTTCATTGGCCAACCACCAGGTCGGGTCTTACGGAGAAGCTCCTCCACCTACGTTAGGCTCGAAAGTGAATCGTTAGGCTCGAAAGTGAATCGTTAGGCTCGAAAGTGCTCGAAGTCTCGGTCCGGTAATGAATGTCCAGTGCGCCGTGAGCACGTATCTTGTATTTCAAAGATGAGTCTGGTAACGGGGTTCAAAAAGTTTCAAAGAGAAATCACGGCATTTCTTCCCGTTCATGTAGTCCTTTTTCACGAAAGTGATGGTAAGGGTTTATTTCATGAAAAAGGCAAAAACAAAAGCATGGCGTAGCTTTCGAGCCTAACCTTGGCTCGTCGTCAGCGCAGGTTCTTCATTGGCCAACCACCAGGTCGGGTCTTACGGAGAAGCTCCTCCACCTACGTTAGGTTAGGCTCGAAAGCTACGCCATGCTTTTGTTTTTGCCTTTTTCATGAAATAAACCCTTACCATCACTTTCGTGAAAAAGGACTACATGAACGGGAAGAAATGCCGTGATTTCTCTTTATTATTATTATTATTATTATTCGATCAATGATAACACGGATTTTTCCCCGTTTGATCCTTTTTTATTCCAAAAAAGGTAAATACTCCAGAGCTTTCGGGCGCGTACCTTGCGCCCGTCTTCAGTGGGAAAATAAAATAAAATATCAGTTTGTCGACTGCCCAGTCAGTCATCGGATCAGCAAGCTCATCCGCTAGACCGTCCGGGCTGGCGACATCAGCTATCAGGTACTACCTTGTACCCGTCCAGCGTCCGTCGCCTGCGGGTTTGGAATAAAAAAGGATCAAACGGGGAAAAATCCGTGTTATCATTGATCGCATATGTGCACAACACCCCGTAAAAGAAGATTTTTCTATTATTATTATTATTATTATTATTATTATTATTATTATTATTATTATTATTATTATTATTATTATTATTATTATTGAAGACTGGATGTCTTGTAACGGGTATGTGGATCTTCATTGATGGTTGTCACGGATTTTTCCCGTTTTTAAGTATCTGTAAGTATACTGAAGCGATCTCCCTACCAGCAGATGGATGAGAGTGGTTATTAGAAAGAACGCAAACAGCACACGTACGCAACTGTATGTAAAACCGTATATTTCGGGACGCTCGAGTCCCGTCGTCAGCGGTGGTGGTGGAGAGGTGGAATTTCTCCGTAATGGGGTTTAAATAGGCATAGGGAACAAAGGGGGGGGGTCAGGTCGATATGGAACAACACTTGGTTTTATTTACAAAGGCGTTCCATACTTCGCTGACCTGCACCCCCTTGTCGCGATTGATCGTATTGTTTGATCTAATGTAGAAGGCTTCCTTTATTCGCCGTAAGTGGAGTTGTTCTTCCTGGCAAATAATTTTCGGTCTCAGGTCGAGTGGGCATTTGGCACTGTGCTCGACGACCGCGGAAGCCTTCAAAGCCTCATCCATGATCTTTTTTGGATCGCGGGTTTGTGGTCGTCCACGGTGGCGTTCTTGTGATCCGTTGAGTCTTCCCTCTGCGATCTTGTAACGGGTCAACGCTGCCGTGTGCTCACGAAATCTATCAAATACAGTGTTGCCCGTTTCTCCTATGTAGGAGGCGTGGCAACCACACTTGATCTCGTAAACGACGCCAGGTCTCCTATCCCTTGGAACCTTCACTTTGTCAATTCTGAGTAGTGAACGGAGGTTAGGTGAAGTTTTAAAGCGAACATTAAAGTTAAGAGATCGGCCAAGACGTTTAAGACGTTCACCTAGACCGTTATAATACGGAACAAATAACACCGGTTTAGATAGTTCTAACGTGGAACGAGCATTTGTTTGTACTTTATTTAGTTTTTGATGTATAATTGAGCTTACAAAACTTTTAGGATAACCATTACTGATTAAGGTATTGAATATGTGATTTAGTTCATGTTTTAAATACGGTGGGTCACAAATAGTTGTGGCGCGATCCACCATACCCATTACTATACATCGTTTAACCGAGATGTGGTGGTGCGAGGAAAAATGTAACAGCCTGTCGGAATTCGTGGGCTTTCTATATACTGTGGTATTTATGTTACCCCCTTTTTAATTACTAGTACGTCTAGAAAAGGTAGCTTATTACCAGACTCCTTTTCCATGGTTAATTTTATGTTATTAGGAAAAAGGGAATTTAAATGTTCCAAGAAGGACTCCTCCATGCCTGTCTTAATGATGGCGAAAATGTCATCTACATATCTTTTGAAAAACGATGGTGTTGATCTACTCCTTGCAGTTTCGAAAGCCTTTTCTTCCAGATGTTCCATAAAGATTTCTGCAAGGATAGGGGATAAAGGGCTGCCCATGGGCGCGCCATCTTTTTGCATAAAGAAACTGTCAAGGAACCTGAAATGATTACCCTCCCTCATTACCCTCCCTCATGCAAAAGGAAACAAGTTTAGTTATGTGAAAAGGATTTAGTTTAGTTTTTGGTGGATGGTCACATCTGAAGCAAGGAGATTCTCTAATAATTTAACCGTGTACGTAATCGGAATACTTGTGAAAAGATCTTTAACGTCGTAACTTACTAATACGTCAGTTGGTTTTAAAGATACTGTTTTAACTTCATTACAAAATGTTTTACAATTTTTAACATGGGAAAGGCGATTACCAGTCAGTGGTTTAATTATGTTTTTAAGGTAGGTACATAATTTGGAAGTTAGGCTTTTAATACTCGAAACCACAGGTCTTAGAGGGACTCCCGTCTTATGAATTTTAGGGAGACCATATAACTCCGGGCATTTAGAATTTGAAGTGTAATATAAGGATTTACTTAACTTTAAAAGCATAGGGTCCTGGGAATCTCTAATGAAAGAGTCTAAAATCCCAAGTAGTTTTTTCCTAAGAGTCGGCGTGGGGTCGTTATCAATGGGACGATAGATAGTATTGTTCAGAATATTATTGATTTTATCTGTGTATACGTTTTTATCCAGTATAACTACTACGTTACCTTTATCGGCTTTAGTGATTAAAATATCGTTATCAGATCTTAGACTTTTAATAATGGAATGTTCCCAACCACTGAAATTAGGGGAAGGAGGGGGTGTTCCTGCAAAAGCAGACTTGAGATTGAGCCTTTTATTTCAGCCGCTTTTTGTGGTTCAATCGTAGATAGACTGTGTTCAACGGAAGAAATGATGTCTAAAGAGGGTGGATTTTTAGGGTCGGTACAAAGTTTAGGCCTTTGGATAACACAGTTTTATTCTTCATGGTGTACCCCCGTTCAATAATATCGCTTTATTACCAAAAGCAGAGCTTTCAGGTACTGCTCCTGTACCCGTCTTCAGTGCATGAAAACTAACTTACGTCGACCGCCCAGCCAGCCGAAGGTTCAGTAAGCCCCTCCGCTCGACCATCCGGGCTGGCGACATCAACTGTCAGGTCTATCCATGACCCGTCAAGTGACTATCGCCCACCAAGTCAGTCAAGCAGAGGAGCGAGCATCCAAACCGACCGACCGGGACAGTTACAACTCCAAAAAGCTTCGGCCGAAAGCTTCGAAAAATACTGAATTATTTGTCTTCCATGATTTGCATTCACAATTTGCTCATCCTGTTGGACGAATGTAGGCTCTGAGTCAGCAGACGGCCTACGCTGTACCAGGAACGGTTAACCAATGGAAAGTGTTTACTGGAGAATGACGTGTTCGTTATCAGCGGAAACGTAGAGTAGTTAGTTAGCTAGTCGCTGTTGAGCGTTAGACTAGTAAAGGTGTTTACCCGTTGTGTCCGACAGCAACTGCTGCGTGCAGTAACGAAATCATAACCGATTCGTATCTACTAACAGGTTATGGGCCCAGCACGCTTCCTCTGCGCTGTTTCGTTCTGAGTGTTTGGCGAAGTATTCTTTGAAGACTCAAAACTCTTCAGTGTGTGTGTGAGTCCTCGTTGTGTGCTGTTTGCCACGTCAGCGAATAAGTCGCTATACAGATCGTTTTTGATCGGAATACGGTTTTCGTCAATCCACTATGGAACTGGATAGAGGCCTGATTCAGTTGAATGCTGAAAACTACTTGCGTTGGAAATTCGAAGTAGAGGCTCTCCTTGAAGCGCGCGACTGTTTGGACATAGTGAACGGGGAAACTCCGTGCCCTGAGCATGATGATGCGAAAATAAGATCGTGGAAGAAGAAAGACGCACTTGCAAGAACCATCATTTCGCGTTCATTGGATGACTTTCATCATGCGTTCATCCGTTCCTGCAAAACGTCTAAGGAAATGATGGATAGCATCGTCACAATTAAAGAACAGGCAACGGTGAGCAATAAGCTTTTGGTCTCGTCAGAGTTTCACGCCTATAGCTGGAAGCCTGGTATGAATGTTGCCTCGTTCATTGCTGGCTTAAACGCCATTGTAAATAAAATGGAGTCAATGAATATCGCATTGGACGATGCTACAATCGTCGGGAAGGCTGTACAATGTCTTCCGCCGGAGTTTGACTCATTTCGTCAGTCGTGGAGACTGTCTGCGCCGAAGTTCGCGAAGCTCTCCGATTTGGCATCACAGTTATTTGCGTGTGAATCAGACCAAGTGAGTCAGTCGACTCGAATAGAAGCCTCAGGCGATGCGTTCATTGGGCGGAAGCCTGTAAGTTCGAAATCAGACAACAAGTCCCGGTATAGGAATGTAGTCTGTTGGAATTGCAAGAAGAAGGGTCACATTCGCAGTCAATGTCGGAGTAGGAAGTGGATGACTTCATCTACTAGCAGCCTCGAAAGTAGGCGCCCGAGCCATGGAGGGTTTGTTGTACGGACAAATGTTGACATACGCCGCGAAAGGAATGATGGATGGATTGCTGATTCAGGCGCGTTCAAACATATCACCCGTAATCGAGACTGGTTTTCAACGTTTAAACGTATGGAACCATGTGGAGTGCGAGTTGGTGATGACAAATTGCTCTATGCGACTGGAGTCGGAAGCATTGATGTCGAAGTGTTCAACGGAAAGACATGGAATTCCTCTGTCCTGAACGACGTTTTGTTTGTGCCAGAATTCGGTTCAAGCTGTCTGTTCAGTTTAGGTGCGGCGGCAACCCGGGGATACAAGACAGTGATTGATGGTGACAAGATACGCCTGCTGAAAGGCATGAGGACGGAATTGGTTGGCTACAAAGATGGGGACTTGTACACCTTGCTCATTCGTCGACCACTGAACAAATCTTCAAATCCAGCTATGACTGTGACTGACAGCTGCGGTTCATTGGAGCTTTGGCATCAGCGACTCGGACATATTAGTGTCGATAAAATCAAAACAATGAACCAGAGGAGTATTGTTAGTGGACTTGAAATTACAGGAGAACAGAAGTTCTTCTGTGAAGCATGTGTTCTTGGCTCTATGACACGGAGGCCTCATAAAGAAACGATTGAACGAAGAGAATGTCTTCCTGGGGAAATAATTCACATGGACGTTTGCGGACCATTTATTCAGCCTTCCATCGGAGGAAGCACGTACTTTATCTGCTTCAAAGACGAGTCGTCCGGATACCGCAAAGTTCGTTTCATGAAACGGAAGGATGAAGTCCTGCCATTTCTCAAAGCCGTTCTGGGTGAAGTAAGGAACGAAACTGGACGTTCCGTGAAAACGGTTCGATCTGATTGCGGAACCGAATTTGTTAATACTTATGTTAAAGACTTTCTTGCTGAAAACGGAATACTTCACGAAAGGAGTCCTCCCTATACTCCTCAATGTAACGGCATGGCTGAGCGAGAGAACAGGACTCTCACTGAAAAAGCAAGGTCCATGTTATGTGCGAAGAATTTGCCCAAATGCCTGTGGGCTGAAGCTGTACATACGGCAGCGTACCTTATGAATCGAGTTCCGAATCGTAAGGAAACTACAACTACACCGTATGAAAGATGGTTCGGAAAACGGCCTTCCGTTAGCCATCTGCGAATATTTGGGTGTGATGCATACGTACGCATCCCAGATCAATTCAGAAGAAAATTCGACTCAAAAGCCAGGAAAATGACATTCGTTGGATACGGAAACAGTGACAAAATATACAGGATTTACGATCCACGAAGGCACCAGGTACGTGAAGTAACAGACGTAAAGTTCCATGAGTCTCTGTCGAACAGACGTATTCTTCTTGACGAAGAAGAGATTGATTGGGCTCCGCTGGACAACGAAGCTCAAATAGTGCCTTCTGTAAAAGATATAGAAATTGAGGAGGGACAAGCCAGTCTCAAGAGGGGTCTGGGAGACCGCCTGGAAGCAAAAATCGAGAAAGGGTTCAAGAGCCGTTGACAATGGAACTTCGTCCTAGACCACTAAATAAATCAGCAATGCTTGTACGCGCTGATCCTGTAAGCGTAGAAGAAGCACTCGAAAGTCCAGACGCAAATAAGTGGAAAGAAGCCATGCACGAAGAAATCGAAGCATTGCGAAAGAACAATACTTGGATATTGACTGACCTTCCTTCTGATAGAAAGGCAGTGCAATGCAAGTGGGTCTTCAAGACTAAAATAAATCCTAGTGGCGGTACGAGCAAGTTCAAAGCTCGTCTGGTCGCTAAAGGATATAGTCAGCGTCCACAAATTGATTATTTTGAGACTTTTGCACCGGTTGCGAGGTATGACTCAATTCGAACAGTGTTAGCAGTAGCTGCAGACGAAGACTTAGAAATTTTGCAGTTTGATGTCAAAACTGCATTTCTCCATGGCTCTATTGACGAAATAATCTACATGGAACAACCACCTTGTTACGATGATCAATCTGGAAGAGTTTGCAAATTGCAACGCGCAATATATGGATTGAAACAAGCACCAAGAGCCTGGAACAAAAGGTTCAGTGACTTTCTCATCAGTTTGAATTTGCGAAGAACGGAAGCTGACCACTGCGTCTACGTATCTGAAAGTGGACAGCACGAACGTGTTATCCTTGCGTTGTACGTTGACGACGGGCTTCTCTGCTGCTCCGGTATCTCCCTACTGAATGACTTCGTCAAGAAACTGAGCAGTGAGTTTGAAATTACTGTTTCTGACCCGTCCTACTTTATTGGACTTGAAATACATCGAGATCGAAGTAAGAGAACAATCGCTGTAGGGCAAAAGGCGTACGTCGAAAGGATTTTGGAAAGATTTGACATGCTGAATTGTAAGCCTATCGCATGTCCCTGGAATGCCTCTTGGAAGCTAACGAAAGACATGTGTCCAAGCACAGCCGATGAAAGAAACGAAATGTTAACAATACCGTACAAAGCTGCAGTTGGATCGCTAATGTTTCTTATGACTTGCACCCGCCCAGACATTTCATTTGAAACTTCGAAAGTGTCTCAGTTTGCTGAAAATCCTGGACTGCCTCATTGGAAGGCGGTGAAAAGAATTTTTCGATATCTCAAAGGAACACAAGACATGAAATTGTTTTTCTGCCCAAGGATGAGTAGCTGTGAAGCACATTACGGTAAGACAAGTGATGGTTTTCAACTTAAAGCCTTTTGTGATAGCGATTGGGCTGGCGATGTAGAAGATCGCCGATCAACTAGCGGATATGTTTTGACCCTCTGTAATGGGCCTGTCGCGTGGAGCACACGAGTGCAAACAGCAGTTGCCCAATCAACCGTTGAATCAGAGTACATTGCTATGTCTGAAGTTACTAAGGAGGTAAAATGGCTTCGTCAGCTGTTATCAGACCTTGGAAGGGGGCAGTCGAATGCTACAAGCATTTACAGTGACAATCAAGGGGCAATCTGCCTGGCGAAGAATCCTCAGTTTCATCGCCGCACGAAGCACATTGACGTGCGTTACCACTTCGTTAGAGCAGAACAAGAAAATAACACGATCTGTATACATTACACGCCTAGCGAAAAACAGCCAGCTGACATGTTGACGAAAGGATTGCCATCCTGTCGACACGAAGAATGCCGTTTGATGCTAGGCATGACTGCAGACCCCATAGCCTAAGAGGGGGTGTTGGACGAATGTAGGCTCTGAGTCAGCAGACGGCCTACGCTGTACCAGGAACGGTTAACCAATGGAAAGTGTTTACTGGAGAATGACGTGTTCGTTATCAGCGGAAACGTAGAGTAGTTAGTTAGCTAGTCGCTGTTGAGCGTTAGACTAGTAAAGGTGTTTACCCGTTGTGTCCGACAGCAACTGCTGCGTGCAGTAACGAAATCATAACCGATTCGTATCTACTAACACATCCATCAGTTGGTAGGGCACTTGCAGCTTAATTACAGACTACATTTACGACAAACGGAAGAGGCCGTGAAGGGGAAATCCATGATATATATATATATATATATAATATATATATATATATCGCTGTCAGTTTATCATGATGAAACAAGATCTTATAACCATACAGCTGGGCGGTTTACCAGAAAAAGAATAAGTATCAGTTTGCACAACACCGTCAATATACAGAAGCTTCTATTTTCGTCACAATAAATTCAAGAACTCCAACACGGACATTATTTTCAGATATTCTGAAATATTTCCCTAATAACTGCCCATCCATTCGCTGGTAGGGCGTTGTTTTCGGTATACTTTCAGACACGTTTTCAACTTCCAACGGGATCAAGCCGTACATTCCATCATGACACATAGAAGACCCGTTACAGGACATCCCATTTTCAGATAATATGTCATAAGAAATTTATGAAAGCTCAGAGCAAACAGCCACGTAAGTTCATTATTCGTTTGCTAATGAACAGCAAAACTACCTTTTAACAAAATTAATACATTTCAAAATGCGCGTGCTTCCTGAATGACACGAAAGGGAATCGAATGCTTCGGCAATGAAACTTCAACGTCTCGCAAGCAGGCACGTTGTAATCAAGATTACTAGTGGTTAACTGCTCTCAATATCAGCGAGAAAAGAACAAAAGAATTAGTCATTTTTCGATAACTATTGAAGCAGAAAGGTGTTCGCGGCAGCAGTTTGCAGTTCAAGTTCGCTTCACTCATGATCTCCAACTGATAGCTTCAACAAAGAATTATGTTTATCTCCTGAACTGTTGTTGGAGCGACAACGTATGTACATTAAACACATGACTTTTCCAATTGTTGTATTTCAACTGTCTATTAATGAAAGCTTTGTAGCGATATAATTTTAAATGATCTGCCTTTGCATGTACGACTAACACCGCTTCTGATGCATTCTTTATTTTTCACCGTAGCTTTCAGGACACCATTTACCCCGTCTCCAGCAGTGATAATGGCAAAATCTTACCACATGACAAAAAGCGTATGCAAAAACAACTTCCTTTTATTGTTACGCCTTTTGTTACATACGCTTCATACCACAAGTTGTCCCATCATTGCCAATGAAGACAGGACCAGTGGAATTCTGATGGCTATAGTAACAAATAAGAAATACATCGGAAAGGGTGCTAGTTGGGCGCAAGCAACGGACTGGGATATTTATTCAAATTTTTCCTTTAAATCTTCTCAGCGAAGCAACTTTCCGACTTCCTATTTCATTCTTAACGAAGTAATACAGCTCCAAAAGGTCCAAAAATGTTCATCCACTTTTCAAGAAAAAATCGTAGGTACCCCCCCCCATTACACTGTTATTACATTCATCGCTTACAGCTGCATATTTCCTGACGTAGCACTTTCTTCGATAACACCTGAACATTAATACATGCAACTTTTTGTTAGCATCAGAATTAAAAGCGAACTTCTTGAAGACGGGGCAAGTTCCGTCAGCAGCGGTAAGAGTAGTAAGAGATTAGGAAAGCACGCATACTTCTGTATTACTATCTCTGGATAGTGTTCTTAGAAGCATTCCAATTACTAAACTCGTTCTTGCTGAAATGGATTCATCCGATAAAATTGAAAAGGAAAAAATTAAGTCCAATCGCTATTCTGAGCTGTTCGGTATGGTGTTGTACTTTTTGAAGATTTAAATGTAAGCAGAAGGATAGCACTTCGCAGAATAAATAAATAAATATTTAAGCTCGATTATCTGTTCAAACCTGGATTCTTCAGCTAAAAGATAGATGCTCAGTTTTTCAGAACTGTTTCCTTCCTCACTCAGCCCTTGGTTCTACTATCATCTTGATTATGTTTCCGTTGAAAGAAGTTTGTTCGGGTGAATATTTTGCCACGCTTAAAAGGACAGTTTCCAGTGTAGTTCCGTACGCAATCAAGCAACTGTTTTTGAGTGAAGACCATATAGCGGGGCCTCCAAAATAATGGTAGGTTAGTCAACGCTTTTACTTACAGCCACTATACTAAAAATGGCAAAACATGAATCCACCTAAGGATCTGTTCCACGACTTGGACTGTTTTCAAAAATGGATTATCTTCCGTAGCTTGTTCGATTGCTACGAAATTAATTCCTGTTGTTGGGCTTTACGTAGCCACTCTGTTTGAGTAAAAGTCATCCGGGATAACTATTTTGTTTTCTGCGCGATGAGAGTGAACTCTGAAATGAGGTATCCCATCATGACGTCATATCTGTGGGGCTTAACGCTCATAAAAACCAGCTATTCCACATCGCACGTTGTTAAAGGATGCAGCATCGCTAACCGTGACCTCTCAAGTCAATGAAGTCGATGAGTTCAACCGCTGTTTGCAAAGCATTATTCAGACTATTGAAAACTTAAAGAAGCCCCATGCGATGAGCTCGGACACACAGCAATGTAGCAGCAGCTCCTCAGACTGGAGCAATCCCTTTGACAAACAATATTTGGCTGCGAAATTCATTCATACAAAAGCTGTCCTCTAATGATTTTAAAATAACATAAAAAATCAAGCAAAAGAGTATTAATTATAACGCGGATAATTGGCACGCGTCTGATTTTAGAGTTCTGGAAAATCTTCACTTTCTGGAGTTGACTGATAAAACGCAATTGCGGCAGCGAGGGAACAATGGAAAAATTTTATCTGCTTTCCCAATGTCGTTGAATAGAGCTTATACGAAATAACGCGCAGCCCACGCTGTTCTCTCTAAGAACAGCTAAACCTAATCTTGACGGGCCTTCACCAATAAACTGACAGTGTGATCACATATCATTCTGAAAATACTAATCGTACTAGATAAGCAGATAAGCTTCACTGCAATTCTGTCTATTACATCGCTGAATTCGAAAACCATATAGGAAGAAACACTGCCTCAAAGACACCGCCGAATCGTTAAGACAAATGAAGCACTTACCAATCGGAGTCATCAGGGAAATTAAGATAAACTATTTGTTCAAACAAACGAATAATAGCATTTACTAGTCCAATGCTAGAAAACTGTTTTGAATATACGTCGACAACATACGGAGGCTGCCAATCCGAGGAGCAATCGCTTGCGAACTAAGAAATGAATAAATCTTTTATAAAAGAACAAATTGATAAAGTATGGAAAAAGATGACAAAAAATGAATGCTCCAGTGAAAGCATACAATCAGGTTGACAGTTCTTACTTTCGAATTAGCAAGTCGCATTCAATTTCAGGCACAGACTAGCGGACTTGGCATTTCATTTTTCGTTTAACATTTCCTCTTCATGCAAACTTAGAAAAGTCCATTCGACTAAAAATGAGATCGTGTTACAACGTTGTCCTTTGGGAGGAGGGAATTGATTATTTCTAATCGATTAATGTCCTTTCTAATTCATTGAAATCCTATATGACACTGTCCGCACGAAATGCGCAGCAAGTAGAGTATCATTTAACAACTTGCAGTTAACTTTTAACTCTTTACACGTCTGAAATACGGCCGGAAGGAAAACCACCCATCCCTTTAACAACTGGTTGCAAACGTGGCGCTAAATTAATGTCCGACGCCCCGCTTCCGCTTCAGCACGGCTTTACTAATTCGTGCAACACGCTTTTGTTATTCAAATTGGTGAAATACGAAAGCGGATTTGGTTTGATTCAAATTGCTGGCTAAATATAACGGCGTTGCCCAGTTGCGCGAGAAGAGGCAACAACTAATTGGCAACTTGATCCCCTGAACAGCTTCGTGGGATTGGTGTTAAAGTTTCAAATTAATGAACATCCCACTTTGTTCCTTCCGCTCCAACAACCACCCCCTCCCCCATCTCGAAAATAGGATCCTTTCACACATAGCATGAACTGACTAAAATAGGAAACGAAAGTAGGAACATCACTGTCAAACACGTCATTTACAATGCTATGATATATTCTCTGCGCACCATTTCTAACAATGCCAGCTTGTTACAGAACAATGTTCCATTAACGTATGCTTCCTGCGTCGAAAGTTATTACACTGGTTATTACACGTTATTACACTGTATTCTCCTACGTACTCTGTGAACCTAGTAACGACTTGAGCATAGCAGAGCCCTTATTACTAATCAAACGTATGCATCCGTGTATTGACGTGCATGAAAGTAACCTACCAGCGATTCGTTTCTGAAATGTTCCAAGACTAATTCTTAGTCAGTTGGACCGCAAATCTTAGTACATCTGCATTTTTAGCGCTAGCGCAAAGT
Source organism: Trichuris muris (assembly GCA_000612645.2). Taxonomy (NCBI): domain Eukaryota; kingdom Metazoa; phylum Nematoda; class Enoplea; order Trichinellida; family Trichuridae; genus Trichuris; species Trichuris muris. The sequence goes on along the minus strand of CBXJ02000378.1, from coordinate 750 downwards.
AGGGCGTTTACATCGAAAGACAAAGCATTAACTCCCTGTCAACACGATCGGTAATGGAAGCGCTTATGGTCAAAATAATTTTTTGAAATGCCACCACTAAACAGCAAACGTTCAACAGCCTACTGGCCAAAGGAATTTCGCTTTATCTGCCCCTGTTATTTCAGGTGGGCAACTTGAGGAGATAACGTTATTTACAAATACATTGCTTGACAAACGGAATATCATCTCTGCCAGCTAATATTCCTGAAGCAAGAGAAATTAGTAACAAGGCGTTTCATAATAGTGAAAAATAATACAGTATCCTTGTTAAACGATCTTTATTCAGAGTAGCTTTCGTCAGCGCAGTTGGAAAATGATGAACTGTGCTGACCACGGAACTCGAAAGTTCTGAAAGCTACGCTGAATAAAGATAATTTAACAAGGAAACCGTATCACTTTTCATTACTCTGCCAGCTATATGATAATATTAATATATTAACATAAACAAAATCTCCGTTCATTAGCATGAGACTGCTTTGCGTCTGTACATCGAACAACCCAAGAGCAGCTTATTTGCCCTCCAAAGCATTTTCGTCAAGCACGGTTGCCTGCCCAGCGGAAAAGTTATTGTCAAACCTGAAGCCATCTACTAACGCATTCAAAGTTTGCTCAACATTCAAGCGCCTTCTGTGCTACAACAGCTGAACGATGAATAAAGCGGTGCTGATCAGAGTGCTGATCAGCTGTTCTCAGTTGACCACTTCACGCATG